>JARHVA010006691.1:377500-527500 GCA_037957365.1 Torreya grandis | reverse complement strand
CACTATATGATTACCTAAACTCCCTATAAGGATTATAATGGATCCATCATACCTATATTATTAATTATAATCACCAAACCCTGCATCTTTATTCTCATGTTTATGCCGAGACTCCCTTTGGCTGTAAGTATGCATTAGGTCTCTTGACTGCATATTAAGGATGAACCTTCATATTTTATTCTTCATGATGATTAAAGTCAAGATTAAAATTATATTAATGAAATATAAAAATTACACACACCTTAAAATCCATTCAAATCACCATCTTCAATTCATAACAAGTCTTGTATTCTCACTTCAATCTTGGAGGCAACTTGTAGCTTTTAGTAGGCTTATTTGTGCTTTTTGGGTTTGGTGCTTGTAGAGCTTAAAGGAAGGTTTTTTAATTAATTTATTATAATTTTAATACCCTTAATATAACTTCATATCATATCATTAATGATCTCTCACTTTATTTTCTCTTCAAACGTCATATGTTATGCAAGATATGCTTCTCTTGCTTGGAAATGTAGATCTACAGGTCTATAGACATGTATGTATACATTCACCATTTTTAAAGCCACTAATGAAATTATTATTCATAATATAAATATTTTAGTATTATATTTTATCTTTTATAATGGTTTTCAATATTAAACTTCCATTTTAAATCTCTCAAATGCCCTCAAATACTTGATTTTGCATGCAAACATTAGACTTATGTATTTAGGTTTGTACCCCTGCAAGTGCACCTAAAGAATGGTATTAAGAGTTTGAATATTTATATATAAACTAAGATATTATAAAAATTACACATTTAATTTTTTCAATGCACATTTCACCTATACTACCAATCAAAACCTCAAAAATGTATTCTTATGCAACTTTTTTTCTTGTTCTTGAAGGCTATAAGTGCACATTTTAACCTATACATTCACTAAATGTATAAATGGGAGTGATTTATGGGATTTATGAATGAATTTTGTATTGAAATGTTTAATCTCTACCACTCCTTACTCTTTTATAAATTTTTTATTTACTTGTTTACCTTTGAAACCCTATGAGAGAGTTCAAATCCATCTTGCTAGTGAGCCACCACCTACAATATTCTTAATAAAATGTTCATGGATTGGGTTATAAAAGTTAAATATGATTATTTAAGCCTTATTTGTCACTAATATCCATTATAAAAACATTTAATATTGGTTTATTAAGTAACAAAACTTAAAATCAATTTTACTCTCTTTAGATTCAATACGCTTGAAACCTCATACAACAAAGTTTTGACCAAAACACTATTTGGATGGATTGGATAAATTTTTTGGTGTATTAACCACTAAAAAACAAATTAAATTAACTCAAAATAATTTAAAGTCTCCAATATTCACTCCAACACCATGAATATTCCTTTTTTAGGCATTTTTGACAACCACTTACAAGCAATTTTGTGCATAGTCAACATGCTCATTAATCCTATTGACATTAGAATATGATGATGCTTTTTGGGGACATGAGGAGGATTTAATATTATTTTTTGAGGTTTAAACAATGTTTTAATTCCAAAAAACTATTTATTTCATGCTCAAATATGCCATAGTTATCAAAACCTTATCTGCCACCTTTAAAACCATAACATTTTTATCATTTTGGATGCTCACACATGACAGTAATGGTGGAATATGATGTGAGATGGATATTTATACCCTTTAGGGTATTTTAAAACAATTAATTTTAATATATTGTTCTTAAAACTCACTAAGACAATACAAACCCTACCTGTGGGGTTTTATGAGGGTTTTGGGTTACTTCACTTGTTAACAATTGTTCATAAAGAATAACCCTTAATTAATAAATTAATTACTATAATTTAAAGGTAATAAGGTACCATGTATACAAAAAATATAAAAATATCCAAATATCTTTCCTCTTCATGAAAATAAACACCTAAAAATGGCCTTCACTAACTTGCAAAGGTGTTGATAGAGAATATGGAATGTTTTTGGGCTTGTTTGGACTTGAAAATGCTATCAAAATCTTTATTAGACCATAAAAACATATTAAATACCTAAAATCATTAATTTTTGACATGATCTATCCATCTCCACATTAAAAAGTAGCTTTATAATACCTTGGGAAGTGTCTTTCTATGTTATATATCATCTTATTGATCTTTGGAGGGTCCCACCACTTTTTCACATTGAAATTGACATGGATGAACATGTGTGAGTAGGAAATACCTTTAAATATCTTTGAGATAAATTATAGGCCTCAAATTACACTTGATTATTCAAATTATCAAAGGAAACTATTACCTTAATATCTCTAAAACTACCTTAACCTTTGTTAAACACAAAATAACAACATTTAATTTTACCATACCTTATATATAGAAGGTAACATTCACCATAATACATCATTTCATTGGAGATTAATATAATATTATCTAACCATGGGTCAACATATCTTAATCTTTTCAAAGTAACCTTAATCTTTTCTAAGATACCTTAACTTTTCCAAACACTTAAACAAGACCCTCATGAAGGAGATATTGAATAGGGGTATGAATCACTCTTATAGACCATGAAATAGACCTTAAGATGATCCAATAGTTGACAAGACATCTTTTTATGACAAGTTTTGACCAATAGACCAAGACAAAAATTCTCAACTTGACACCAACAAGGTTAGACAAGTCTAGAAGTAATGTTTTGAAATGTGCCCACTCATGGTGACCAATTTTGGATAAAAATAACTATGTGGTTTTTCAATCCAAATTTGTAATATATGTAGTTTTCAACACTTCTTTGGTAGTTTCTTGAGTTCATAACTATTTTTTTATTTTGGAATGTCAAACTAGGTTAAGGAATATATTCTTGTAATTTGCACATTCTACCCAACATATATGTGAAATGAAGTTACATGAATAATAGGTATGTAAAAACACATAGGTGATAGATAAATCAGATTGAAAAACCCTAGTAGGTCAAAATTGGCAATAATGGGACATACCCTACCATATTTAGATGATCAACCTAGGAATGCATCTATCATAGTGAATGGGTATGTCCAAAAGCATCACATAATTTTGTTATTTAATGAGTATATTACACATAATTTGAAAAAAAAATTATACAATCTTAGATTTACAAAAATAAATAAGAGGTGTGATAATTTTTTACTTTTTTGTCATTTAC
Source organism: Torreya grandis (assembly GCA_037957365.1). Classification (NCBI taxonomy): domain Eukaryota; kingdom Viridiplantae; phylum Streptophyta; class Pinopsida; order Cupressales; family Taxaceae; genus Torreya; species Torreya grandis. The sequence continues at coordinate 524,327 of JARHVA010006691.1, read as the reverse complement.
ATTGATTAGTCTAATTTCATTTTTCACATTTGGACTTATTTATCATCATAACCTATTTAAAAAGTTTGAATTATATATTTTCACTCATGTATGTTTATATATATTTAATTTCAACTAATTTATCCCTAAAATTTTCTTAAAACCATAATTAATTTAAATAGATGCCAAATGAACACAATCTTCAATAATAGTTTTTAGTTGGGAGTGCTTACTTTTTTTTATTCTTTAGGGAAGCAATGATAAGTAATGAATCACCCTCAATTTAAAAATTTAAATAACTTATTCATTTTTATAACTAAAGATCTTCTATTCAACGAATCTATTAGTGGTTTACCTAATGCTTCATACAAGTCCAATAGTGGGACACCATTACTATTTTCTAGGATTCCACTTGAGCTAACCCAACCTACATTACTTTTTGCTTCCCCACCAAAATTTGGATTTACATTTGAATATTATTAGGGAATATATATATTTTTAATTATCTTAATTATATTCAGTCTATTATCATGGATAGCTTGAATAACCCCCTTTCACTTTAAAAAAATGATAACATCTTTGACGTAAAATTCCAAATATTTTAGGGGGTATACAATAATTAGTTTTTAACAAGTTTTAGCAAAACATCCAAAATTATATTAAAATATTATTGTTCATATTTGAATATTCATATATTTTTTTGAAACAAAAAAATAAAAAAGGTAAGGTTTTAGATGTAATTCCAAATTTTCAACAAAGGTGAAGAGCTAAAAGCAAAATTTCAAGTAAAAATAATATTTTTAAAAGTTTTTGAGGTAGAGAAAATTTTAAACATGAACTTAGTAGAAAATAAATAATATATTTCATTGGTGAAATAAATATATATTTTAGTTATTTATGTGTTGTAGGGTAAATAACACTAAATGAATAATTAAAATTATGACACAAGCCAGGTATATGATTTGACAATAAATTAAAGTTTTAGAATTAGGTAATAGAAGCTAATTAGACTATACCCTAAAAATAATATACCACAATATCCAATTGTGTAATTATGGAATTATAATTCTATAAGTAGGTTATGAAAGTTGACTAGACTAACCCTAGAAATTTAGAATTGAATATTCATTTGGACAAAAAAATTAACTCATTAAATGTGTATAGTGTATAATTGGTAGGTTATAGATTATATACCTATATATATTTTGACTATATATCCAGGCACAAATTATAACTATACTCATTTTATAATTATGTAATTTTATAGACATGTGTGTAAGTTGATGGTGAGTAGGGTTGTGTTTTTTATTTGTAGATTTTGTGAGTTGAATGTGATGAATATATTCTCTTTCATTCTTGACCTAACCCTTAAATTTAACAAAAAAATAAGAGTGTTGAAGTTAGTTTACTTGGGTAGCATCATGAGGAATTGAAGCTACATATCACATATACTCATGTTTAAAATTAGATTTAATGTAGTTATCTTGTGTAGTGAGTGAAATCCCAAGCAAAGTGAGAAAAATGGCTTAAAAACTCTCCTAGATAATCATATGTAACTATATGTTTCCACTTTAATCTTATTTGGTCATAAAATGATGGTGTTACGATAATTAAATGTAATATAGACTCAATTAAGAATAAATATACAAGATCCTTAATAAGTGCATCGATAAATTCAATCAAATGTGTGACTCAAAGTTAAGGAGGTTAATACTTATTGATCACATATACTTATTTTAAAATGATTTAGAATAAATTTTTATATATAAAGCTCTCTAATAAAGTTATATGCATAGGCCTACCATAGGATAGTTTTATAAGTGAAATTCAAGGAAGGTGAAATTATTCCAAGGAAATATGGATGCAAAAAATAATGAGGGACATAATTTGAAAGTCACTGATTCCAACTAGAACATAATTGAGAGACTACCAAAACTATACTAGTAGGAAAAAAGATAAAACTATAGAGAATACTACTAAAATAATGAATTAATAGGATCTTGAAGCTGAAGTCAATTAAATATTTAAAAAAAATGATGATATCTAGATGAAACAAGGCTAAAAATTTGTGTAATGTGGGTCGAAGAGTGTTTGAAAATAACTAAATGTATGCAAGTGTACCAAGTGTGGAAATGTATGACATAGACACAATAGAAAAGGGTGGTGGACCAAATTTAGGTGTCTTCATAATACCCCACTTTGATGGCTGTATGTGAATGCATGAGAGCATAAATTTAAAATAATAAATCAAATCATATGCTTGAACTTTCTTACTGAATGAAAGATTAAACCACTAAAAGTTTGGAAAAACTCCACCCACATAAAATGATAGCTCCTTTATAATCTTTATTTCACTTGAAAACAAATGCAAGTAATCAATGACATGGTAGATTATTATGAATTTATAAAAATATAACTTGAAAATATGAGCATAGGATAAAATACACCTAATGGTACATGAACTTGTTAAAACCTATTTTAGGTACAAATCATTCTATTGGAATGTTTTTAGTGTTGTTTTATGCATATGGTCTATCATTTATAATTAAGGTTTTATTTGTTCTTTTCCTTTTCCTTTTATTTTCATTCTTATATTTATTATTTGTGATATCTTACGCCCTTCTATTTCTTCTATTTTCTCTTTATTTTTGGTTTTCAATGTGTATGCAAGATTGCTATTTTATATTTCTCTTCAGCTGTTGTGTTTTCTTCTATTGGGTTAGATTTAGTGATTGAATGAATCCATCATATATTTAGTGTCCCAAAAAATATTATCCTATTTTCTTGGGCCCTTATACCCTCCTTCAATTCCTTTTGATGTTTGTATATTTGTATGCCATTTATTTGTATTTTCTTTGGTACTATTATGTTCCAATAAGTTCATAAGTTGAACTTGAGACACACACACATAAACAAAAATCCTCTTAAAGTTATTTAAATAAAAATTATCAAGATGAGTATTCAAGCATTCAAATGAATTAAAGTTTAGGCACACTATACATTTCTATATATAAATATTATCTTAAAGACTTGCAACAAGGTTTAGTTTTATTTTTATAGAAAATTAAAGATAGGATAATATTCATGTAGATGCATTTCACTTAGGTAGAGGAGGTGAAAACCTTACTCAATTCAAATCACATGCATAAAAGAACTAAATTAACTTTGATTCCAAGACTGTGGGGTACATAACATCCACTATTTGACATGGTTTCCAAAATCATCTAAATTTATGCTTACCTCTTTTCTTCTTTGAATCCATTATTAAAGAATTAGGTCAAAGATAAACAAGATGATAAATCCAATATTTGGTCCATCAATTATACACAATGATAAAAAAAATATACTAGGCATATGATTGTTCACCTACATGTAAAATTTTATAACTTAAAACATAACAATGTACACATTTGGTGATAGGGTACACATTTAAATCCTATAGATGAACACATTTATAAGGTAACCAAATCCACATAATACATATTAGGTGCATCATTCAATTGATCATATCAGTTTTTGATATTAATATTTGATATTTATTTTTATAGGGGAAGCATACTAGTCACATTTATTTTTTGTTCTAGACTCAAAGAATAAAAAAACATCCAAGAGTGTTATATTCCAAGCTTATTTGTATTTTAATCCCTTGTAAATGTTTTAGTATATTTATTACTATATTTATCTCTATATTTAAAATATTTGGTATGTTTGATTATTTTTTTATTAGTGTACATTAGATATACGTTTTTCCATTATTTGAGTTATTTATGCATACTCTATTTATCCCTAAACCATAAATAATCTATAATTTTCATTGAACCCCTAGGTTCTTCAAACACTTACACCTACTAAGGTTTCCCCCTAGGATTTGAATTTTGATTTTGAATTTATATAAATACATTTTTTTTTCTTTGGATATAACCCTAGTCTAGAGTTTTCTTTTATATTTCATATCCAATTATATTTATATCTATTTTTTAGATTTATGTGAATTTGATCCTATATATAATTGAATATATGGTTCCATGTGATCATTTACTCTTGCTGTAGACACATAAATTTGATAAATGACCCTTTTTTTTAGAATATTTCTAATAATTTGTCATACTTTAGTTACTTGTTCTTAATTACCCATTTTACAGTTTATCTATACCCAAATTTATTGGCATGCTAAACCTTTAGTTTCAAAAGCACATAAAATACATATCAAAATATATCCCTTAAGCCACTTTCAAGATGAATATCAAACATTTCCAAGATGTACATAAATAATAATGCCTTAGTTCATCCTTGTTCAAACTTGTATGCCATACAAGATTTTTTGGGACCATTTTTTGGGTCTTTATATCCTTTGGCATTTGTCATGTGCTTTGATGTTAGTATATTATCACTCCTAGATTTAACCTAAGAAAATAAATTGTTTTAGAATCCCTATATACAATATCATATCAAATCATTATAAAAAATACATCCACTAAGGATAATAGCCAAGAGAAGAGCCTATCCAAGTCCTAAGATTCATAATACATCCTTCTTCAATTTGAGCTTCATTTATTCATATATTAAAAAAATGTGATGGAGTTTTTTTATCTTGGTTTCTCATCATCCTCTTTTACCAGAGGAAGGTTTATATTTTCATATAGTTACACCATCACTTATAGGGAAGAGGTGATTCCAAGCACTTGCTCAAGATATTCACTTTATACACACTCATAAATATGTGGAGGTCTGATTTTGGTGTGTAAGATATGTATTTTTCAACCCCACCTTGGTGGATAACCAACTCTATAACCATTTATTTTTTCATGAGTGTCAAACTAGGTCAAATAATAAAACTTTAAACATTACATAGTGAAATATGAAAGTGAACATATAGGGCAAAGAGTCATAAGATAGTGAAGCAATCATAAAGAATTCAGAATATTAAAACCCTATACAGGTCAGAATTGGTGGCCATAGTTTGACTCAAATTGCATATTTTTCCAATGATGAGTCTACCTAGATCAAACTTGACATTAAATTATAGGTGAAAAGTCTACCTAGGTAGCTTAGAATCTACACTAAAGTAATAGATGATATAATGATCCACATCCCAAGTTAAAATTTATATAAATAGTCAAAGTGTGATCATTATAATTTGTTTACACTCATTTCCATTATTATTTTCATTATGATGCTATACTTGAAATGTGTTTCTAATTTAAAAACTATAATAGATATAAATTATATACTTTGCATCCATATTATTAGGTCTATTCACTTGTGATTTTTTTTATCCATTTTTTATCAAGACTAAAATTAGGATAAACATAAATGGTTAACCCTAAATCTTGTGTACATTCAAACTAAGGTTTTTGAAACCCTCATTTTTATATATTTTTGTGGCTAATTTTAGATATGTATTCTATCCTTACATGCTAGATCAATCCCATGTTACCCTTTACATTTATGTTCCTACATAATTCATAGGTTAAATATAGTTTAAATTAATTATCTCAAATTTGCATCATGCCTAAATCATGAATACACATAATATTGGCTTATGTTTTGCTAATAAATCATGGTTAGGCTTGAGTTGTTAATATATAGGTTTTATAGTTTTAATTTTTGAAGAAGCATAATAAGTAGTTTTATGTTACATTATCATTAAATTAGTTTTATATATGTTATATACATGATTATATGGGATTAAATGCTTATTTCATACCACCCATTTTAAAATTCTAACTTATGGTTTGAAAAATAAAAAAAAATGTTTTCCATGATTTGTGTGATAAGACCCTAGCCATTGGTAATTTCAATTGTTCCTCCCTTATTGATGATACTAATATGGATAAGTGCATGATGTTTCACCATGAGATTAATATTTTAATAAATTAAATGGGTATATCACATAATGTTACTATACCTTATTTTGGTCATCATGGTGGATTTCCTGAGCAATCTGATCCTATTCCTATAAATCAGATTAGCAATCCATATGACATAGTAGAAAAAATTTAGAACACGCAAACCATGATATATATAATTTAATTTATTAAAACAATAGAAGGATTTAAATAAATATTATAGGATGCTTTGAATGATGCTACCTAACCAACCAATACTAAGGTTAATTACTTTACTTCTCTTGTCAACACTATAAAAAATAATGAACGCCTCATATATTTTTAGATTTAATATATACCTCCCAAGGATAATATAAACAAAAACATCCCTTTATAAATTTAAGCCATAGTCAACCAAACTAGAGTCAAGAGGGTACTAGTAGATAATGGTGCATGATTGAATATATGTATCATGAAATTTATTAATGCAATGGGTATCAATAAAAGTCACTATGATTTTTAGATACAATTATCAAGGGATTTAATATTCATGAACAAATTCTTATAGGCACAATCTTCCTGAATATTAAACTCAAGCCTAAAATTTTACCTATAAAATGTCAAGTGATATATGGTAATGCTAATTAAAACATCCTATTGAGAATATCTAGTATCCATGATATAAATTAGATACCATCCACATTGCATGTATGCATAAATGTTTTCACGAAGGATGTGTATATAATTTTCATATGGATGATAGTCCTTTATGATATTGTGGACATGTAAAACCTATATAATTTGACACCCACCTCAACACATCATTGGAATAATACACACATGCATTGTTGGAGAGTCAATAAAAACCAACGAAAACCAATGAGGATAATAAAAAATATAACACATAAAATGATTTTTAATCAATTCAAATAGATACATAATTTTTAAAAAATAACTTTACACTATGTGGACTAGGACTATATCTAGATTACATGAACACCTTTTGTATAAAAAAAAATAATGTACTCCAGAAGATTATAAAAGATCTTTACCATCTTTTATGCTAAGAAAACTGAAGAATCCATTGACTCAAATATTTCACAACCAAAAAAAACTTCTAGTCTTATATACATTCAATTAAAAAATTCCTTAATATGATTCACATATGTAAAACCAAAAATACTAGAAGATAACAAATCTAAGAAAAATGAACAAGATAAAACTAATATTGGGAATATAAATATTGAGATACATAATCCCATATTAAAATTTTAAAATATCAAAGAGATTAAAACTAAAAAAATGACTGATGGTGCCTTAACATATGAATTTCCTATGCCATTCAATAAAAAACAAGAATATAATGCCAAATATAGTCTAAACCACATGTGATGTTAAAGTTTCTAAAACCACACATGTCAACTATTAAAAGTTGAAAATTTAGTTACCCAAACTAAAAATAAAAAAATAAACAAATAATCATCTTAGGTACCAACAACAACCTATATTATATATTTTTATATTTGGGTGACCTAAATAACATAAAATTATTAGAACTAAGATTACATAAGGTAAGGAATAAACTATACAAATATGAATTTGCAAAGAGAGATTGCTTGCACTTACTAGAAGTATAAATGACCAAACAAAAAGGGGAGATAAGTTACCTAGTTGATATTATATTTTATATTTCTCACTATGTTAAAATCCTTTAAAATTCTTAGTAACTATTTATCTCAGGAAAAATATTGTCAAAACCTATGTGGATGCTACCAATGAAGCCCAAAAAACTAAGATAACTAGTATAATCCACTATCTATCAATACTATCCATATTTATTTTTATATTATATTTTACTATAAGCCATTGTGCTTAGATGTATAGATGATTTTTGGATGTTAACTTGCCCTTGGTACCTTGCATAAATCCTAATTTTGTCTCTCTTTACCCTGAAACCCTTGATTTAATTTTTACATGAAATGAACCTAAAAGAAGAGGATAAAATATGGGTTGGACAACCCAAACCACTATTGAATTATTTTTTGAGTGTTTAATATGTTCTAAAACTATAAAGAGGGATTAAATCACTTGTAGATATACCAAATAGATGTCTGTGTACTCAATAGTGATCACTAGAATGTAATGTAATATTTGTATATTGACACTTTAAAAATGCAAATTTGACCTTATGCCTATTTTCAGACATGGATTTATGTTTTTTCATTTGATGGGTTTTCAAATTTAATTGATTTTAGATAATGTCTCAAAGTTTTACAAATAGATCTCTCAATTTCCAAGTGGTTCTCAATGTAATTTACAAGTTAGCCCATATGAAAACTAAGTGAGGATAACCTTAGGATTTATTTGATTATATATTTGACTCTTTATTATTTCTCCTATAGTCAACATATGAAACATGCATTAGTATACCTAAAGGAAAGAATTTAATTTGAAAAGTATCTATCATTGATCCATAAATATTACTGGTAGAGGTAGACATCTATGATAACTGATAACATTTGAATGCTAAAATTACTATTTAGAAACAAAAAATATGGGATTTAAAATATAGAAAGAGTCTGCTTAGGATTGTAGATTGTTTTGACAAAAACATGGGAGATCTTTAATATGAATACTATACAATTGTTTAGGATAAGTAAATATATAGAAAAATGGAAAGGATAAAGTGTGCACAAAGATTCAAATGTGTACACAAAAATCATGTATGTCAATTATATATCCAAAACTAATGTTTTCAAGTTTTTAATACAAAATTTATTTATCTGTAGTACCTCTTAAATTTGGAAAATCTTGTTCTTTTACACATATGACCTATAATGATTCTTCTATTAATATGATCAAATATTATTCAACACATAACTTGACATAATCTTCAAGAAATACATCTTTAAACATTTCTATTTTCCTCACATTTGATTATTTTTATCATGATACAAGTTTCTCTATTTTATAGTACCTTTGCTTAGTTTCTTTTCAAAACATATTTATGGCTACATTGCCTAGTTTCTACTTGGGAGTGTTATTTTGTATTCAAAGTTTCACTACATATGACACAATTATAATTTAACACATACTTATTTGAATTAAATTGGTGTTGGACCATGTTTTTCCATGATATATCTATCTTTTGATTACTTAGGATCACCTTATAGATTTTATTCCATAGGTTCTACTTGCTTAAAACCATAAAATATGAAATTCATAAAATCTAAAATAAAAAAAATGTTGCCTTTATTTTATCTTATAAGACATATCATTCCTGTTTTCCTATACTATAGGATTTTTCTATTCATATTTATTTATTTTATTTATCTATTAATATAATATAAATAATATAAAACTATTAAATATTTAAATTCTATGAAATGGGGGCATAACCATACAAATCTAATTGTAAAAGGGTATATTTATATTTTAATTACTATATTTATAATTGAAAAATTGATAGACGATAGATGAACTTATCTAATTTTACATCTTTTTACTCTTTGCATTAATCACAATCTTTAAAAATTCTATAATTTTTCTCTATAATTACTTATTCTAGGAAATAAGAGCTCAAGTCCTTCTTAGACACTATCGATGAAGCTCATACCCTTATAATTATTATTAATTTATTTATGAAATTAGTTATTCATCATTTTTATAAATCAATCCTAACTCAGAGAAGATAGATCATACCATGCACTTTCAATTGGGGATACATTTATTAAGTAGGATCATGGCCAATATAGGGATTTTTTAGACCCAATTATGGGATCATTTATCATAATACACCATGATAAGGAGGGTTAAAAAGCCTCTAGTCTAATAAAATCATGTAATAACCCTAAGGAGGTCTTAGGTTTTGATATTTCACCTAAATTAATAACAAGTAAAATAATTCTAATCTAGTGCTCACCAAAACTTGTGGCACAAAGTGAGGGGTTAGTAAACAATAAAACATGTATAAGAGAATATGAATTAATATAATTATGATCAAGACCTTAATACATGGAATATGAAGAGTAATATTATTTAAAGCCAATACTTATGCTACTTCTATCTACTAAAGAGAGGAGCAAAGTTAGAGAATACTTACCTAAATGTGAACCTGTCAAGACTCAATCTCTCCATTGGACAAAGTGGATTTGAAAGAGGTTTTCATGGTTTATATGGATAAATAATAAAGGAAAAATAATATAAGACTTATCCAAAATACTAGATTCTCCAAGTAGAAACCCTAAGCTAAGACTCCTCAAGTAGAATGGTAGAAGAGCAGAATGCAAAGAAGCATGAGTAAATAATAAATTTTTATTGAATATTTAAATAATGATAAAATTATCTTGTATTTATAGGTATATTTGAATCTAAACCCTTCCAAAAATTCCAACTAATAAGGTCGACCCAGTTGACCTAGTATAATTTTGGATAATTATTTACTAGGTCCCAAACTAGGTCAACAAAAGGCCAAACTAGTTCCTAAGTGATATTGATGCCAAAAAAAATATTTTAATATTTTAAATCATAAAATAACTAAAAATAAATGATATAAAGGTAAATAACTAAAAAATTAAATGAAAAAAAGTAAATAACTAAAAATTAAATGTGATGCATACCTTGACTTACCTTTATCACTAGATGATTGCCTATTGTGTTAGTTTTTATTGTGTAGGGTGAAAAGATTGCTTTTGACAAACCAAAAAATTCAAAACTAAAGATAAAAAAATAATGTAGGAAAGACAAGATAATTGGTGTTATGAAGATGGGATGTACTTAAGAATTTGGCAAGCTAGGGTGATAAGTGCTATGTTAGACCAAATGAGCAAGTCAAAATAAGAGTAAATTAGGTGACCAAAAATCCAAGGCTACTAAAGACCAAAAATCTCAAACAATTAAACCTTATGTAAGAAAGGAAAAATCACCAAGTTGAACCAAGGATACATGTCAAAAAAATGGTGATCAAATATCGATGGTAAAAATAGTTAACAAAATGGTAAAATAACATTGATGAGTGAGTTGTTAAAATCCTTATCTCACACAACAATGGAAAAATATGCATAAAAAGGGAAAACAACATTGTCATGTGAGAAGTAATAAGCCAACCTCATGTAATAATGGAAAAATGGTAAGAACTCAGGTGTTTATAATAGTAGGATAGTAAAATAATGATAGATGGTAAAAGTAAGTAAAACAAATCTAGAAATGTAAATCTATGGTGTGAATAAAGTAATCTAGAGTTACTCAAACATGTTGTTTCAATCTAAGGATAGATAAAACTAAAGAAAATTAGTGATAGAATGTATTTAAGATGTAAATAAAAAAGAAATAAAGAAGAAGGGAAAATAGATTTGGAATCATAATTTACTTGTCAAGGGGGGAAATGAAATTGGTGGAGGGGAGAATGAAGGAAAAATCAAGGTATAGGAACTCTTTATCAAAGTCAAGAAATTAAAATTAGGTTTGTCAAAACAAGAGGAATTTCAAACTCAAGGAATTTTAATAAATTATCTTAGCTACATAAGTCTTAGGTCAGAAAATGAAATATATAGATCATCTAATGAAGTCTATATTCATGAAAATTAAAATGGACCTACCTTCCCACATCATGTTCCCCATTCGTCAAGACCCCTTACAGAGCCATCGATCTAATACGAAGATTACGTACTTGTGTGAGAAAGTAGGTATCACCATAGAGTTTGTTGAGTTATCCTATTCTAATCTACTAACCTACCATACCTCAATGGACCTTGACTCTATGTGAGGCCAACTGTGGATTTTGAGTTTTGATTAGAGATAGGAGATGTGATTGTAATCACGTCATTTGGTATGATATTAACTTTTGAGATTTGTATTTTACCTTTTTTATATCATTGCCTTTTGTTTCAAATGATTTGGCTTTTAAATTTTTTGATGGCTTTTTCTATTCTTCCTGCATACAGATTTATAAAAACAAACATGGGTGCTAAAGATGACTTTCATTTGAATACTTGGGACTTGGTTACTAAGAGAGAAATTAAAAGAGCATGGGGTCTAAGGGTCTCATAAATATAGGTGAAATAAAAGTGTTATCTTGACTTCGAACTTGTTTTATCCAATGTGAAGTGAAAGGAAAGGAAATCAAGAGAAATGACACATGGAATAATTTGAATTACTTCAAAATGAAAAAAATGTGAAAATGGGTAAAAAGGGATACAATGATACTAAAGTGTGATTCATTATCATAAGAATGAGGGAAATGGAGGAAAACATGCTAACATAGATTATCGTGAACATTCCATTTATCAAATGAAGCAAAAGCTAAAATTGAGAACAAGGATTAAAAACATATTCTAAAAAATGAATGATAAGATGATAATTTTATGAGGAAGTCTAGGTATTATCCATGGTCTTACACCAAAAATCATAAAATACAAATCCATGAGGGTGCCAAAAAGTATTGAAAAATAAATGAGATAAGAAAAAAGATGGCATTTGTGAGAAAGGCCAGGTCCTATCCATGGTCTTATAATGAAACTCACAAAAGAGAAATCCATGGGATGTAAAAAGTATGTAAAAAGAGTATGAAAATAAAGGAGAATATGATACGTCATGAGGAAGACCGGGTCCTATCCATAATTTTACAATGCAATTCATGAGAGAAAGGGGAAACCAAAAGATCAAAAAAGAAGGACTAAAAGTTTGTAAAAATAGAGAACTATTGTAGAGGGTGAGACCCATGTAAGTAACCTACAAAAAAGTGTTATATGGATGTATATATATAGTATGGAAAGAGAGAAATGTTTAGGCAAAGTAATTTTTAAGGAGTTGTGTGTTGGTGGGCTATTTGAAGACATGACCTTCATTGGTTTGAAGGTGGTAAGTACTTGGACCAAGAATATCTTTAAATAAATAGGGACCCCAACATTTTTGGGTGTATTTACCTTATTTATCATGGGTGTAGTCTAATTTAAGGACAAGATCACCAACATTAAATGTGCAGATTTTAACACATTTATTATGTTGTTTGGAAATACAAGCCTTGTATTGATGATTATGTCGCAAGGTATAAATATGGTATTCATCAAGGAGATCAAGGGCATGAAAGTGAGAATTACATAGTTATTCATCAAGAATGATACCATGAAGAGATATATGGAGAGAGGGAAGCTCAACTTCCAATGGGAGAACTAACTTAGAACTATAGACTAGAGAGAATGGCATTGCCCCAATGGTAGTGTGTATGCAAGTCCAATAGGCCCAAAGAGGAGGATAGAGGTGAATGTGCTAATTCATGTGGGTTTAATGAATTATATTTTGTAGAATTTTTTTAGTGGCCTTAGTTTGTCCATTTTATTGTGGATGATAAGGTGTATAAAATTTGTGATTGATCTTGAATTTATCACAAAGTTAATTAGCATCCTTATTTTCAAAATTACCACCATTATCTAAAATGATAGTATGGGGAGCACCAAAGAGGTAATTGATTTGATTAAGAATGAATTTGGTGATGGTGTTAAAAATGACATTAACAAGGGGCATGGATTCAACCCATTTGGTAAAATATTTGGTAGCAATGATGATAAAAACATGTTCATCTTAGGAGTGAGGTATTTTTCCAATGAGATCTAATCCCCACATGGAGAATGGCCAAGGAGATTTAATAGTTTGAATTTTAACTGAAGGTGAATGAATTAGATCATCATGAAGTTGGCAAGGAGTACATTTTTTTAGAAAATTTAATTGCATCCTTTTCAAGAGTAGGTCAAAAGTAACCCATACGTAGGTAATTATAGGTTGTTGCATGTTCTCTATAGTGGCCACTACAAGTGCCCCCATGTGATTGTTTAAGAAGAGGAAGGACCTCATATTTCATAAAGTAATGGACCAAGGTAACTTTAGTCTTGAAATAATAAATTATGTTATGTCAAAATACATATTTAGAATCTTGTTTATGAATGCATGTCTTTTTATGAGAGTCTAAGTTAGGAGGATAAGTTTGATGTTCTAAGAATTGAATGACGTCTTTATACCATGGGATTTGTTAAATGGTGACAACCTCAACGTGGTAGATAAGTGAATCTGGTGGTCAAGTAGAAGATGGATATTTTCTTATTTATATAAGAAAAGTAGGATTGAAAATAACTTGATGTGGATGAAAGAAAGAAGTTGAAGAAGCAAGGGAATCAACAATGAAATTTTGATCTCAAGGGATAGGATCAGAAGTGAAAGAGATGAAATCCTTAGAAAGAGTGGTTACAATTTGATGATAGGTAATGAGATTTTTTATTTTACATTGGTAATCACCATTGAATTGATGACAAATAAGCTAGGAATTACCTAAAACATGTAGGTATTGAATGTATAAGTCAAAAGAAACTCTCATGCCTAAGATTAGAGCTTCATATTTAGCCATATTATTGATGACATAAAATGTGAAGCAAAAATACAAAGGAATGATCTTGCTAAGAGGAATTGTGATAATGAAGCCTGCCCTAGTTCCTTAAAGGCATTTAGTACCATCAAAGTGAAGGGTTTAAGTATCCTTGTGCAAGTCAACATTAATTTTAGGAAGCTCTTCGATGAGTACTTTAGGTTTAGTAGTATTAGAGGGAATAATGGATTCATCAAGGTTATTATCTTCAAGATCAGTGGTAAAGTTATGAAAATAATCTTTAAGAGAAATATCTTGATTAAGACCTTTAATATAAAGGATATTATCACATGGAGGACTATCTTGAAAGGGAAAAGTAGCTAGAATGGGATCTATGGAAAGTTGATCAGCTATTACTTTCCCTTTGATATCTTTTTGAGTGGTGATGCAAATATCAAATTATATAAGGAATACCATTAATTTACTAGTTCTATCTCCAATAAAAAAGGCTTTGAAGAAGAAATGATGAAGGGGGTCAGAATGAATGATGACATAAGTGGTTTGATAAATCATATAATGACAAAGATTTGTAGCTATGAAATAGATGTTGAGGAAATCACATTTAACTTTGGTATAACATGTTTCATAATTTATGAGGCTTTAGCTAATGCAATAAATTAAATACTCTCTTCCAATATCATCTTGTTAGGTAAGCATTTCCCTAGCTAATATGGGTGTGGAAAAAGTATATAAGATTAAAGGGTGATCATTAGAAGGAGGATGAAGTGTAGGTGGGTTAAGCAATGACTATTTCATGTGATCAAAGGAATTTTTATACGGGTATATCCATTATAAGGCATCACCTTTCTTAATAAGATATTTGACAAAGTGGATGTGATAAGCCATTTTATGGATGAATCATCTAATTGCCCCAAGTTTTCCTAAGTACAAATTTTAGGAATGGAATGAGGAATGGTTATGTTGATGATAGTACTAATCTTAGAGTGGTCAACATTGATTCCATGGAGAGAGACTAAGAATCCTAACAATTTTCTAGATGTGACACCAAAGACACATTTGTAAGGATTGAGTCTAACCAGGTATTTAAGAAGATGGTCAAAGATGATAACAAGATTTGAGAGATGAGTTGTACAACTTTTGGATTTATCAATGAGGTCATCCACATAAGTTTCAATAATTTTTTGGATAATATCATGAAATATGTGAGTCATTAGTCATTGGTGAGTGGATCTGACATTTTTGAGGCTGAAGGGCATTTTTACATAGCAATAGTTGCCCCATTTTGTGGTGAAAGTTGTCTTATATTGGTCTTTAGGGGTAATGTGAATCTGATTGTAGCCAAGAAGCCATCCATAATAGATAACATCTCATAGCAAATTATGGAATCAATGATGGAATCTATTAAAGGTAAAGGGAAGTTATCCTTGGTATAAGTGAGGTTAAGATTATGAAAATCAATACAAGTCTAAATGACCATAGTGAACTTTTTTTGAATGGGAACAATGTTAGAAAGCCATTCAAAATAATTCACTAGTTTAATAAATTTAGCATCAAGTAATTTGATGATTTCCTTGTGATAAAAAGTGGAAACCTTAGGTAGAAATTTCTATTAATTTTTTATACATAGGCTTAACATCAATATAAGTAATGATATTATACACCACAGTTATAATGTCAATCCCAAACATGTCCTTGTAGGACCATGTAAAAACCTCATGATACTTATAAAATAATAAGCTAAAATTATCATGCTCGATAGGTGAGAGCTCATGATAAACTATAATTGGTCGAGGACAAGATGGAGTACCATATTCAATATGAGTGGTTTATTTAATAAGCATGGAATTACCATCTTGGAAATGGTATGGTTCATTAGGTAAACTATAAATTAGATTAGCTTTATGATCAATGCTAGTAATGAAGTTGTTGAAATAAGGGGTTTTAGTTTTAAAATTACCAAGTTTATGATGTTGCTGAGGAAGTTGAGATTCTTAGGCATGAAGTATTTCAAGAATAGCTTTTTCACTAGGTAAGGTGGGAAGATGACCATAATACTCAACATCTACTTCAAGATCAATAATTTGATTACCATGGTGATCATA
Source organism: Torreya grandis (assembly GCA_037957365.1). Lineage (NCBI taxonomy): Eukaryota > Viridiplantae > Streptophyta > Pinopsida > Cupressales > Taxaceae > Torreya > Torreya grandis. The sequence goes on along the minus strand of JARHVA010006691.1, from coordinate 508,044 downwards.
CTTAGAATGGATCTAATGAACATCATTTACCTTGGCATCAAGTATAATTTTGGGAGTAGGAGAGGTAGATAGGCCATAAGGGATTAAAGTTTTGTTAGTTCTAGTGATGGGAGAAGGATCAGATGCAATGATTGGATCAATAGGTGGTAAAGGAGATTTTGGAATCTTTAGTGATTTAAAAGGTATAATTTACTCTATCACTCATGGAGTATCAATAAGAGGAGAATTGGCATGAACCACATGACCCTTAGGATCTAAGTCATGATCTATATAAATGATATGGACATCCTAATTAAAACCATGAATTTGGGCTAAGGTTTTCTAATAATGTTTTATATCTAAGTCTTGAGATTGAGCTTAGGCCATTATGTAATTATCATCATATATTGGATAAATTATACATGCTTGAGATTCAAGGGGAGTTTTAGAAGGTGAAATCTCAATATTAATAAATATATGAGGAGACATGTTGAGAGGATCTTAAAATAATTTAGCCACTCCAAAATCATTGAAAGTGAGGGCATCTTCAGGTAAAGAAGGATCCTGAGCATTACATGGTGGGGGAAAGTTAGTAATCTCATCAATAAGAGGATTAGTACAATCTATAGGTAATAAATAAGGAGGAAGCCACTATGAAATTTATCAAGGTAGCTTATTAGTATTGCAATTATATTTCAAAACATTAGGTTCATCATCATAAGAATTTGCAAGAGTAACTTGTAAATTAGGATTCATGTTGATGAACTCAAGTAAAGGAGAACTATTGATATTAGGAATGGTAGGAATACAATATTGATATTTAAGATTAGGAAGTTGAATACTCCATGGGTTGGGATCAACCTCATGCTTATATCATTTCCCATTATGTAGTAATTTAATGCATTAGCTATCAAAAGAAGTAATGGCCCTAATTTTATGAGTCCATTAGATACCAAGGAGTATGTTATAAGATAGGGGTAAATCAAGGACCATGAGTTTAGTTAGAATGGTCTTAGATCTAATGGTTAATGGAAGACAAATAAAACCAAGTGGATTTTGATTTGTTTTATCAAAAACATGACAAGTAACATGAGTTTGCTTGAGATGATCCTTGTTATAATCAAGTTGTTAGATTAGCCATAAAGATGTCACATTTATACTAGAGCCTTCATCAACTATAAATTTACAAATGAGCATAGTATTAATGTTTATTTTAATAAAGAATGGTGAATAATCACTCAAAAATAATTTCATCATTGATCATGTCCTCTTTAAGAAATTTAATAGAAGGATTAGAAGGACACATGGTTTCAATGGTATTGATGTTGTTAGGTTGAGGTTCAATAGAAGGTAGTTATTCATCTATATACGATGGATCTTTAACTTATTGGATTTATTACATAAGGAAATTACAATGATAGGGTGAAGTATGAACCAACTCTATAAGTGGAATCTTGAAGGCATAGAGTTAAGTTCTTTAAAAAAATTCCAATTAGATTTAAAAGAAGAACCAACACAATGTTTAGGAGGTGAAATAGATTTTGAAGGTATATATATGATTGGAGGTTTGAAAGGAAAAAGTGGCTCCTCATGGGCATCTGAATCTAGATTAATAGTTGTAGTGTATTTGAGAAGTTATTCTTCTAGAGATGGCTTCTTAGGTTTGGTAACATGATCTTTGTGAGCTGGATTGCAATGATAATTAATTGTAGTAGTGTTAACATATTGGGAATTTTTATAATATTGATCATAGTTACCATCAATGAAATAAACATACTTGGTATTTGGTTGATTATTTGAAAAATATTTTTTTCTATTTGGAGTAGAAGCTTTAGAATTCTATCATTTTTGAGAAATGGTGGTGTACTCTTGATGATGAGGGTTGATCATAGCTTCATGATTAAATGAATCACCAAGCATATAAGAGATAACAAATTTAGTGATACCTATACAATATTAATGGGAATGAACAATGTCAGTATGGAACTAATAGAATTGATTAGGGTCATACCACTTAGGAGGATTGTTAGGATAGGTGAAAGGTCTAAAGGGTGATAAGAGTTGTTTCATTTGCTACACAGAAAGTGGTGTCTGAGAAGATGAAGGAATTTTGTCTTTTACAACTCCTAATTTTTTTATGGAGTATTACTAGTGATATCATTGGTATATGTTTGAAAATATCATTTTATAAGTTTAGGATTAGGTTCAAACTGCTTCATGAGAAAGTATTAACATTTAGCTTGGTCAAGAGCTTTATTAAGTGTTTGGGGAATAAAGGTTCAAACCTTGTATTTAAGAGGAGTTAAAGTGGTTATAAAAAGTTTAAATAAGTTATCATTATTCATGTTATGGTTGGATTTATGGGCCAATGATTTCCATATTTTGATAAAATCATGAGCTGATTCAGTACGAGATTGCTTAGCATTGATGAAGTGGCTAAGACAATTTTTAGGAAGATCACTGTGTTAAAACTCTTTAACTAAGGAATTAACTAAATCTTCAAGTTTCTAAATGGAATGTTGGGATAATTGGTTATACCATTATAATACATTTTTGTGAAGGTTTTGACTAAGAGTTTAGTTGTGGTGAAAGTATTAGTTTGGATCCACTCTTTGTAAAGGTTGCCAAAGGCTTTTCAAAAGGAGGTAAGGTCTTTAGTCCCATCATATTTGATAGTTGGAGAGATGTTACAAACATAAATAGACATAATAAAGGGAGCTAAAAGTTCATTATGAATAGTTTGAAGAATTTTTTTATTCATTATGGGTTGAGGAAAAACATTGCCTAAGGCATCCCTAAGAGGTGGAGGAATGTAATTAAGATTAGCTTGAGGATGGATAGTCAGAGTTTGATTAGCCATATTAATTAAATGATGTTGAAGTTACATCATCTGATTGGTGTTAGAGTTTTTCATTATGTTCATTTGATGGATAACTTGGGTAAGAGGTTGAGTTGTATTAGGAGGTGGGTTAGTGTTGGTAGGAGCACTTCTTAAATTTAGAAGATGGATTATGAGTGGGATTATTAATTAAAGTTGTATCAATTTCTCTTACATTATTTTGAATATTTTAAAGATGATAAGTATCTTGGTAGGTATAGAAGGACTAGACCCATCAACTTCATCTTGAGGTGTGATTTTTACCATGTTACAAGTGATGAATGAAGGAGGGGAAGAGGTGCCCCAAGATTGATGGTGCTTTTGGGATGAAAAGAGAGGGAAAAATAAACATCCCATATGGTATCTAAATGGATTCAAGATATCCAAGAAGATTTTGATATGAGACTTTGTGATGATTTGAGAAAAATGAGCAAAATTTTAAGAAAGATAATCATGAAAGGTATAAAACTATATGGAGTCAACTAGGTTGACCTAGCATAGAGAATAGGGATTAAAAAACTATACAGAGTCAAATGGGTTGACCTAGCATAACAAATATAAGCCTAAAAAATTATACAAATTCAATTAGGTCAACTTAACACAATAAATAGAGGCTAAAAAAGTATACAAGTTCAATTGGGTTGACCTAGCATAGTAGGTAGGAAAAAATATACAGTCTATAAGACACTGTGTCAACAAAAATGACTGTGTACTAAGACAAGAAGAATTTTTGTAAGTACTTATAAAATCAAGAATTGAAGTGAAAAAAAAACAATTAAATCAATGATGGTGATCAAATTGAGGCACATAACATCAAGCCTTACCCCAATGCTGGCTAATACATGTTTTTGTAATACAAGATGCAATTGAACAAAGAGCAAACAATCTACTTGGAAAGTAAAAGCTAACTAAGTGTTCAACTTGAATGTTGTTAGATTATTAGAGTATATTCTTAAATGTGATAGGGAGTTGGATATAATAAAGGAAGTAGAAATCAATCTAAGTATGGTTTTAGGATGTTTAGGATGAAAGGATTTGTATTGTAAATGGTACATGTTTGGTATTAGGGCCTACCCCCTCACTTCACACACTGTAGTGATAAGGGTGTTGGGTGCTTATAAAATATATACCATTAACCACATGTTTATACTTGGATACAAAACTAAGTTGGCTTTCCCCCTGGTGATGAAATCCAAGTAGGTTGGCCTTGGGTAAATAATTGTTAAAATGCTTGTTTAAGATTTTTTGATTTGGTAATGTGTGCATAAAATAGAAATAGTGAACTAAAAAGTATATTAAAAACCACTAATTAGACTATTTAAATTATTTTAAGCATGAAAGTAACAATAATTGAAAGTGTGAGCTAATTACTAGTATATAAGGGATACTTATGACTTTGAAACATTGTATAATGTTGATTCAGTCAATAATGTATGCACAAAATATAGAATAGGGTTGACAAGGTGACCCCTACATTACAAAATAAAAAAGGTCTAAAAGTGAACAAGGTTGAGAGGGTCAACATAATTATCTAGATATCATATAGATTACAAAACTAGGTCGATAGAGTCGATCTAGTTGACTTTATAGGGGTAGTTTTAAAGATTACAAACTATGAAAAGAAAGACTGTAAGGAAAGAGAGAAAGGATAGAAAAAAACCTTAGTGGGTTTGAAGATGTAGAGAAGTGAGATTACTATCAAATAACCTTGGTAAATTCTTGAAAATCCTTCTAACAGGGTTGAATGGGTGGACCTAACTTTACATAAACCTATTACAAAGTGCCTAAAATGTATAAGGTTGATTGGGTCAACCTAGTAGTCTGAACAGAGTGTTAAAAAATGTAAAGGGCTGACTGGTTTGACCTAGTAGTCTAGAATGGATGTATGAAAGTCTAAAAAACTATATTATGTTGACTGAGTTGATCGAGTATCCTATTCTTAGAAAGGAACTTACATAGAAAGAACAAAGTTGTATGGATATGACTATGTGTTATACTTGTGCACAAAATTTAAAATTATGTCGATACTGTCAACCCAATATTGTGAATATATGATAATAAAAATGATAAAAATAATGAAATAAGTGAAACAAATCCTACAAGGTTTATATTCATGTTGGGTTCACTAGAATATATGCAATTAGAAATGCATCATGTCTATAAATCAATCCTAATTTAGAGAAGATAGATCATACCATACACTTCCAATTGGGGATAAATTTGTTAACTGAGATCATGGCCAAAATCGGGATATGATAGACCTAATTATATGAACATTTATCACATTACACCATGATAAAGAGGGTTCTAAAGCCTCTAGGCTAACCCAATCATATAATAACCTTAAGGGGGTCCTAGGTTTTGATATTTCACCTAAACTAATAACAAGTAAAGTAAATTAAATCTAGTGCCCATAAAATCTTATGGCATAAAGTGAGGGGTTAGAAACTAATAAAAACATGTATAAGAGAATATTAATAAAGCTAAGTATGAGTAAGACCCTAATACATGGAATATGAAGAGTAATATTATTCAAATCCAATACTTATGCTAATTCTATCTACTAAATAAAGGAGCAAAATTAGAGAATACTTACCTGAATGTGAACCCATCGAGACTCAATCTCTCCCTTGGCCAAAGGGGATTTTCAAGAGGTTTTTCTAGTTTATAAGGATCACTAAGAAAGGCCAAATCATATAATATTTATCTATAAGACTGGATTATCTAAGTAGAAACCCTAAGCTAATAACCCTCACGTATAATGGTAGAAGAGTAGATTGTAAATAAGCATGAGATAATAATAAATATTGATTAGATATTAAAATAATGAAAAAAATATCTTGTATTTATAGGCATATATGACTCTAAACCCTTATAAAAATACTAGTTGATAGGGTCGACCTAGATGACCTAATACAATTTTGAATAATTATTCACTAGCTCCCAAGTTAGGTTATCCAAAGGCCAAACTAGTTCTTAAGTGGAAACTACCCAAAACTATACAAGGTCAACCTAGTCGACCTAGCATAGATGAATGAAAAAATGGACTTAAGGTGATGAAAATAGGGATGAAAAGTGAGACAATATTGGAGGAGTGTGAAAAAGAGGAGAAATAACTTAGGGAATGGTTTTAGGAGTTGGTTGGATTGGTAATAATGTATTAGTAAGGGAAAATAATCCTATGAAGCACCAATGGTTTACCCACCCCTTTCCTGGTGCACCCCTTAAGGCATGCACTTAGATATAATAAGTCTTGATGGGTTTGTACAAGATGTAAAGCATCAATGTTTGATAAAAGTTTAAAATATTGTGTATACACTTTATAGGCACTACTAATACTATCTATTTGATTGTGTAAGCCCATGCCACCTTGGAACACTATGCCATCACTTGTAGATGAATTATTTTATATGAACTAACCCTTTATCATATGCATTGATCCCTATTTTTATTCTCCTTAATTTAAAACTATAATTTCACTTTTGACACAAGCTAAATCTTAAAAATGGGTTAAAAATATTGGTTAGATAACCTCAACCACTCTTTGTTGAGCAAATAAAAATTTCCTATGTTCCAATAATCTAAAGAGTTCTCAAATTTCACTTAGTTCTCTGACCTAGGTATGCGTGGGAACCATAATGATCAATCTACAATGCAATGAAATGTTTGGTTTTCAACACTTGACACCATGCAAATTTGGTATATGTTTATATATTTAATCTGGGGATCGAAGGTTACTCCTTTTATAGGGTTTCATATGTGTATTACTTTTTTATAATTTCTCAAGAGAGTATTAATTTATTTCCAAGTGATTTATAACCTTAGGGGTGTTGTTTATTTATAGATGACCCTTTATCAATTTACTACCATATCTGACTCATGTAACATGTCTAGGCTAACCTAGTTAATGTTCTCATACTTGAAATTTGAATTTAGAAATGAATATGACACTAAAGGAAAAATAGGACAATATTGGTAATTGATAATGTCTATCTTTTACCACCACTATCTTAGGCTAGAAAACCATAATAACTTTTTAGCCTTTCTACGAGTATATAGATTCATGTATGAGACATAACTAGTTGTTTTGTAGGATTTATAACATTATAGATTGAATGGATTTATTTTCATTAATTAAAAGTGATCATGAAGTTAAGTAACAAGGAAAACTTAGGAAATAAAATGTGAACATGTTCTAATGCAAGGGTGAAATGTGTGTCAAAAGAGTCTAATATGTGTCAAGAGTCCAAGCATGTCATAAGTTTTCCAAAGTTTATGTTTCTAAGTGTTTAATATAAAATTTAGTCATCCATATTTTTCACACATTCTTATAATTGCATACTTTAAGTGAATAAGATGGGAAAAATATATAAGTTACGTATTGTTATGGACACATTTATACCTCACCTAAAAGGGCATCTTCAAGTAGTTATACACGGTGACATATTTATGGATTTTCCATTTCTATATATAGTTACTTTACATAGATTACACATGTATTACTATTACTTACATAGAGTGTACATACCTTGAGTGATAATCAAAATATGTATACCCATTGTAAGTAATAGTAATATATGTCAAATATATATAAAGTGGCTCTATATAAAATGAAAAAGTCATAAATATGTCCCATACACACATTTTCAAGGAAAAAATTATAATATTCCATTTATTAGGGGAAATTTATATTACATTTTGCATGTATGGATATAGAATCAATAAGAGCTTTACTGATCATGATATAAATTTAATCTAAAAATATAAATACATAATTTAACAATCCTAATTATCCCCATAAATTACATCTAGCCAAAAAAGTACTAAAATTCCATCCATCAAGCTAAATGAAACTACTTTTGATCATGGTCCCAATATTTTAAATCATATAAACCAAGTAGAGATAAAATTTACCAAAAAATATATATAGAAGGAAAGTGTGTTTCCCATCCTTTAATTATTCTAGCTTTAGTGATCCATATGTCATACCCACTCCCTCTTTAGAAATATTTTTTCTTAAGTGTTACATTATCGAAAGACATATTGTAAGGAGACTAAAAACATCATTCTTTTCATTTTAAAACCACATGCATAAGTGGTTAAAGTCCCATATTATAAAAAATCATAGTGTCATTCATCCAATCTAAAATAAGTTTGGAATCACACATAATTTTCAAACTATCTACACTACATTGTATAGATAACCTAAGGAAACAAGATTAGATTTTCTATTGGTTACATCATATAATCAAAAAATGAATAGTGAATGGTGAAAAAAAACTATAAATATAGGTTTACCTACTCCAATACTACTAGGGTTACACTTTTATGCTCCATAAAAGAAACCCCAAGCCTTAGATTTATCAAATTCTTGTTTTCTAACTTGTCTCACAAGTTTTAGTTTAGGAGGATTAAAATTTCTTACTAGTATTTTTATAATAAAAAACTTGAATTAGAGAGATCATTTCACAATTAAATACTATACCATTTATAGTTTTCCATATCAACCAACTTACCAAGAAAATAAGGTTTTTATAGTACCTAATGAATAAGTATTCTACCCATACTTTAAAATATTAATTAGTAGAGCATCTACTCTACTAATTTGTACAACCTAACCATGTTTTTATAATGGCCCACACTTATAAAGTGTAATGAAATTTTAACAAGACATGGTGTATATTATCCTCAGTCTCCTTGCATAAAATAAAAATTCATGGCCCATGCCATGACCTCTTTTGTAATGTATCCCATGTCAATACCTTATTGGATATTCAATTACAAAATAACACTTTTGTTTTTATCTTCCCTTTCACATTTTAAATATATTATCATCACCAAACAAGAATTTATTAAAGACCTTCGAAAAAAAGGATGAGTATCCAAAATTTAATATGTATGCACAATCATTAGAATTTTTTTGACAATAATAGCTCATCTTCCTCTTGAATGGGTTCAATATTTCCAAAGCTTTCACTAGTACATATATTTTTTCTATTCCAATTATAGATCATCTCTAAGACCATGCTCTTTTGAAAACTTACACTCATCCTTAAATATTGTATTCTAATTCAAAATGAGGCATAATTTAGAGTGTATATGTCCTTTCGATGTAGTAGGAAAATCAACTTTTATGATATCTTAAAATTCCCTATAAAGCAATTTATTTTAACTTATTTTGGATCTAGTGGTATAAATAAGATATAAATTTTTAATAATTGAGGTTGTATAAAATACATAAAAATTAAGCATATATGAATGTAAAAGGTGGAGTAAAATTGGTTTATTCCATTTTAAACTTATATAAATGACTAAAATGATAGGGTAATTAACATGTTTCCATTTTGTATTGGTATATGATAGTATACAATTATAAAAAGTTCCATAAAATGGATAGGTGTTTGTTCAGATTAGGATAATGATGGTTCGAACCTACCTTGACATATCTGATAATGATCAAATTATTATGGTGGGTGGATTCATCTACTTCCAACTAAAATTTTTATCTCTATTTCTATTATTAAATTCTAACCTAGGTCACTATCCCTACCTATAAATATGATACTTGTGTACCTTTAGAGGCTCAGTCTTATGTGAAAGTCCACAATTTCCTTCCTTCAACTTAAAATCTTGGTTCCACTCTTGATAATTTATTCACCTATAATAACAGTTAAGATAAGATTGGTTGGAGAAACTTAAGGATCCCCCACTGACTAGTTGAGTGTTTCCTATTTTCCAATACTCCAAAGAGGACTAAAAACACATTTATTTATCCTACCTAATTGTGTATGTGATCACTACAGGTGTATTAGTATGAAACACAACTTAGAAGGATTTTGACACTTGATAACTTATGATTTTGATGTTACAAAAATAATTTTAATAATATTAGTGTCTTTCCTTTAAGTGGCTTTCATATTTTTATTCCTTAGGGTAGTTCTTAAAGGATGTGTGAGTTTATTCCTTAGTTTGAAAATAGATTTCAAAGTGAGTTAAAGATGCTTGTTGGATAGGAATAGGCTTAGGATAGATGTGTATATATAAGATACTCTTTAGGAAATTTCCATATATAGATAGCATGTGAAACATGTGGTACAAACTAAAAGAATGTTTTGAAATTAAAATATATAAATTATAAAGTGTGCATATGGATCCAGCTAAGGTAGACAAATTTGGTAACTAGATCTATCTAACTATGGTTGGAGCTATCTAGGAGAAATAAAATAATGATACAAGATTAGGAAATTGTCTAATTTATATAATGAATTGTTTAGGAAATGAGTATGGATATATCTTATGTGTATGATGAAACATTAGGAATTCTAAGCTCATAAATACATAAATTTATAGGAGGGAATGTGAATAAGATTCAATTGCATATGCACAAGTCATGTATATTAAATATTAGTAAAAATTGAGATTGCCAAGTGTAGAATACCAAATTTATGTATCTAAACTTTCTAAAAATCCTTCCAAAGTTTTATAGTTATCCCACCATTTGCCTTCTAAGATAAATGTGAACCAATCAGTGGAAATTCTAGTGACAAGGCTTGAAAATGACCCTCATCTTACTTTGTAGTCTTTCATAAACACCTCCTTATATTACTATCCACATTATTTTGGACTATGTAATTTTTATATATGCATATATTAAATGAATAATGCATATACACATTATTTTGGTTAAAGATTATTATCTTTATATAAATTATTATTATTTAATGGCTTGATATTATTTGGTATGATTAATGACAAATGAATAATGTACAATATACTTCTTACAAGGTGTTTTATACCTACATATTTGAATAAGAAAATATCCTTTCAATTTTATAGTAGCATGCATCCATTGTTTGTGGGCACCCATAACCACTCCTTATGGGCATCCATATCCACTGTTATTTGTGGGAACCCACAAAAAAAATACTATAGGTGACTATTTGTTAACTGTGGAAAATTAAGGATAATTTTCACCTTCAAACATATTCTAAATGAGTCACCAAATTAAGTAATTTTTTTGACAACTTGGAAGGTGAATACAACTATTTTTAACAAACTTCATTCTCAAGACTATGCATTTAAATTTTTTTCCACTTATTGAAATGATTTATTTTGAAAATGATATATTATGTTTTCTTTTTTATTATATTATATTAATTTAATTTATGGTTCTAAATTTTTAGATAATAGATCAAATAATAATACCTCGCCTCCTCTATAAAAAGAGGAGAGTTGTAGGATATATAAAACAATAGAATAGAGAATAAAATAGGAATAATAGAGAATCATAGAAGATATTTTTTATTTGAATATTAATCAAACATGCAAAAATTCATTTGATGTTATAGTATAATTAATAAGAGATCTATTGATTTAATTTTTTATTAAATAAGGAGGGAATTCAAGCTTGATTCCAATCTAGATAGGGCCCATAGGATTTGGAAGTTTGGTTTCCCATCCATTAGTTAGTATATTTTTTTCATGTGTGCATTTAAATTGATTTTATTTTTTAAGTGTGTGTAACTTTTAATTCCATTTGTTTATTTTAATTTCATTGTGGGGGAAGCTTATAAATATATATATTAGAATTTAAATTCATACTTCCCTTTATTTCAATTTAATTTGAATAGAGAATAAAATAGGAATAATAGAGAATCATAGAAGATATTTTTTATTTGAATATTAATCAAACATGAAAAAATTCATTTGATGTTATAGTATAATTAATAAGAGATCTATTGATTTAATTTTTTATTAAATAAGGATGGAATTCAAGATTGATTCCAATCGAGATAGGGCCCATAGGATTTGGAAGTTTGGTTTCCCATTCATTAGTTAGTATATTTTTTTCATGTGTGCATTTAAATTGATTTTATTTTTTAAGTGTGTGTAACTTTTAATTCCATTTGTTTATTTCAATTTCATTGTGGGGGAAGCTTCTAAATCTATATTAGAATTTAAATTCTAGAATTTAATTTTCTATACTTCCCTTTATTTCAATTTAAGTTATGACACTTCTTTTTACGTAATTTAATTTTTTGTCATTTACTTTATGTAATTGTGCTTACTTTTGACGAAATGCATGTTAGCCTTCCAGTATTCCACATTTTTTTGTGATGTACATTTAATACATAATCATTGCAATATTATACATTCCTAGGTTGAAAATTAAAGTGAAGGATCATATAGTCTATGTGTTAGGCAACTATATCTAGGGGTAGATCCTTACAGGTTGTAGGATATTTTCTTAAGATAACATATAATAGTAGGTTGTATTTTACATATTGTTAGAACCATATATTTACAATAAATTGAATAATTTTGATGGGTCTTTTGTGAATTTATTATCTGTTCATCCAAAATCTAAGGGTGCATATATTTTTGTCTAATTATCTATTGTCACAACCCATTTCCATTGATGAATCTCTATATAATTTTAGATACTAGTTACCTTAAAAAAATATGAAAATTTTATAATACCCATCCAAAAATATTTTGGATTTGATATTATACATGTTATTATTACATATTATTCATTGAATGGATTATACCACATGCATTAAATGATACATATCTTGGTACTATACCATTCATATTACTACAACTATGATTTAAGACATATTTTGAGGCACATATTACTTATATATTAGGAGGGAATGAATTTCACACTTATATTTTTGAATTTATCATATATAATCTACACATTTGAGATTGTCTATTTGGCCACGTTATTTAACCCTTTTACCTTGAGATTATTGTTCATATATTTCCCCTTAGGGGGACAACATGACATTGTTACATTTGGTAGTGATTAAAATATATTTTCAAATTATTATCTATCATATATGATCCATAAAATAGATAGATATTCCACACTAAGTTTCACAAAGACAGACCCTTTCAAGTCAAGGTGTTTCCCTCAAGTTCTATGCCATAGAAAACACCAAAAATGATATTTTAATATGTATTACAAATATTAAATTTTTCATATAAAACATATAAAATAATATATCCACACTATAAACATTATACTCCACCATACATGACTATAATTAACATACTTGCATAGAGATGCAATGCCAAATGTGAAGTTTTTTTGGTATTTGAGGGTGTAAAGGGTATTTAAATACCCAATATTATTTTTCATTTAATTAAATTTGTTAGTTATAATTTTTTTAATAGGTCTTTGGCATTTTCCTACCAAAAGAGTAAATTTGAATTTTTAAACTTTTGAAAAGGACCTAGAGTGGTATTGTGAGTCTAAATATGAAATGTGAGTGATGGATAATGTTTTTAAAAGGTGATATAGTGTAAGAGGGATGTTTTAAAGATATATTTAAATGTGTAAGTAATGTAATTATAAGTTAATCCTTTAAAATACAAAATCAAGAACATGGTGTAAATGACATTCTCCATAGAACTAACCTCTTGAGAAGTAGTTATCAAGAATATAATGTTATGAATGAGTATAGAGGAATATTATATATGGATATATGAGTTAAGGTAGATTAGGGAGAGATGTACAAAAGGATATAGGGAGAGATGCCCAATAAATATAAGAAAATATTGTAAAGAAGAGGGACTCTACCCATGTTCAGAAATTATGTGTATACTTTGATTATGGAATAAAGAAAGCTTTAAGATAATGTGTTGAGTATCATTAAATCATTATTAAGTGTGATTAACAATATATTTATTGTTTATTTAATTTAAAATTAATTTTATCATCCCCCTATCATTGATAAAAGATAACTTTGTCCCTTAGAACTGTATGTGTGCATATCACAGTCCATATACTAAGAAAACTAGATGTATTTATCTAATTTGAAATAAATCTAAGGAAAAAAATATTATTGTATATTATATTTAAATAATAGGACTTTTTTTTTAGCTGTTAATCCCTTTACATAATATCTAAAACATTATTCAAACATCAAAACTCTCAACACTGCCTGTACCCTATTTACATGGCAGACAATCATGTATAAGTGATGAAGAAAGACTTTGGTGGAATAGAAAAGAACATAAAGGATTTATATGTTGTTATAAGGTTTATATTGTGTGAATTAATGAAATTTATGGTGTTTTAAACTCTTTTTCAACCTAAAACTCATCACATTATGAAATTGTATAATAGTCCCAAAAAAGTGTCTAAAACCCTATGAAATTGCATATATTTGGTACATTATACTTGATCCTCATCATATAACCCTTTTAAGAGATGTTTTATGATATAATATACCTCATAATTTTTTTGTTTTAGTTTTAAATATTTAAAAACTCGATATTTGGATTTCAATAGCCTCTCATCCATTTATAGGTCTGAGTTAACCTTGATTAGGATTATGAAATGAAAAGTGGAATAAATTTTGATATCTCTAGTGTAACATCTTAAAAATTTGTATTATATTACATTTGGACATGGTATAAAATATTTAAATGGTTTTGGTTCTTTAAATGACTGTACAGTATAATTTTAAGGCTATATTAGTTAACTAGTCCTAAAGAAGCCTAAAGAGGCCTAATTACTCAAGAAGGTGATTGATTTAAGGGCTAAGATTTGAGATTTTTGTATTGTAAATATGGTTAAAGTTAAATTATGTTAATGGGTATATAAATTTTTTTTTAATTTAATTATTATAAACCCTTTGTATTATTTTAATCAAGGATGTTTATGAGTATTTAGGGCTAGAAGGAATGACTAACAAGATATAAGAAAAATGTGTCTATGAGGGGTGAAAAAGTTAATGAAGAATAAAGGTAAGTGGAAACATGTTTGATTATAGGAAAATAATCTAGTCTAATAAAATTAATTATGGTATAGTGATTTAATCAAGAAATGGACTTTTAGAGCATGTTGGTGTTAGACCAAAAATCCATAAGAAAGTAAGATTGACACTAAGTTGAATTGGTCAAGTTTGTTATGACTAAGGAAGAATATTTATGATGCTTGAAAAATTTCATGTAATTATAATAAGTATTTTAGGTTTATAACCTAATGAATTTGAATAACCCATGGTGTTTGAATGAGTGCAATAATGAGTTTGCTACATGAAGATGGTAGAGTAATGATTGAAGCAAAGAAGCTAGAGCTTGGGTGATTGATATTAGAGAATGACCTTGAAAATACAGAGTTTAATTTGGATTTATATCAAATTTATAATAGAGCAAGAAATATTATGATAATTAAAAGTACAAGAAACCTTCAATCAAGGAAATTAAGGTACATTTATTTTTGATACATTACTCTGATTTTGTTTTTGTTATATGAGGAAAGTTTAATATGATGAGAATATTGTGAGTTGGATCAAGGTAAAAGTATGATCCATTGAGGTTGGTAAAAGAGGAAAGAAGTTATCAAAAAAAAAAAAAAAAGTCTTAGGCAAGTACTAATGAGGAGAGATGCCCAAGTGAAGTTAAGAAAGACAAGTAAGATACCTTGTTAAGAGAGATAGGTCAAAGTGAGACCTGAAAAATAAAGATAAATTTTAAAGTTGTAATGAAAAATTTCAAGATGAAACAAGTATAGGTACAACCTATTGAATATTATTAAGAGAAAGGAAATTGGTGACCCAGTTGTGGTACCTAAAAATAATTAATTAGTAGTGGCCTGATTAAGGAACTTGAGAAGATTGAAAAGTGAAATAGAGGCACATTATATATTTGAAGAGACAAAATACCAGCTAGAGGAAATGGAGTTGAAGTTGAATCAAAATTAAAAAAAATGGATAGGGAGATATTTGAGATAAGAAGTAAAATTAAGAGACTTGAGAAGATTGATCTCTTACTGAGATTGCATTCAGTAGAAGAAAGACAAGCATGTGGTTAGCCAATGAAAATAAGAGTGAAATGTCCTATAGAGTTTTTGGTCAAGAGAAAAAGAAATAAAAAATAGATAGAATGGACCATATAGGCTTGAAGATCAAATAATTACCAAGTGAGAAACATGAAAATGAAGTTATGAAGAGAGTTCTCATTGTGGAAAACATGAAGAAAGATGAGAAGAAGAATAATGAGAAGAGGAGAGTGTCATTGAAGGAGGCACTCATAGAGACATGTTGGTCTCTATTTTTATGTTATAACATTGTGTTTAAGTGTGGATGTGTAGGTATGAAGAATAGTATGAAAGAGGTCAAGAATAAGACCTTTAAATTTTTGAGAGTTGGGGAAAGCAAAACACCCATAGCAAAGGATGAAAGTGAAAATAGAAGACAAGTTGTTGAGATGCCTAGATATGAAGAGGATAGTGATATTTAAGCTTCTTAGCATGAGGATATTATAGAAGATACATAGTTTTATGATTCCTTAACAATCATTTAAATAGAATAAAAATAAGAAGATCAACAAAAAGATATGACAACAAGAAATGAAGGCACAAGGACACATATGACGATGCAATATTCCTTTAAGGAGGTAAATAAATGTTTAAGTCTTGATTTTGACTATGTATTTTAGAAGAGGAATGATGATATATAGGTTGGGAGAAATAAATAAAATATAAACCTATAAAGAATCATGGATATGTTTTACCTAAGTGGCTCAAAAAACTAATCAATTAGATGAAGAAGGAAAACCTCAAGCAAGAGGTCATTGAAGTTGAGAATTCAAATAAATTACAAGATAAAATTATGAGTAAAATAATAGAGATTAGGTTAGATTAAGATTACATGATAGGTTGTCAAGAAAAGATGTATGAATAAGGTGCTAAAGATCAGAAATTAGTTTATGGTTTAAGTAAATAAGATGATTCAATGTGTTCACATCATCCCAAGGACATGAATGGAAAAATGTGGGTAGAAATGAGCATGAAAGAGATAATCAAGGATGATAATAAAGGTATAATCAAGAGATAATGAATAAATATGAAATTATAAATCCAAAGAAGAAAGTTGAAGTTATGAAACTAGTCATAAACAAGGAGATGCTATTACAACCAAGAAACCCAAGGAAAAAAGGTGACAAAAACACAAAAAATGGCAAGGTATACACATTATTTATGATGTGTTAAATGAATATAATTTTGACTTATTGAATGAGATAATGGATGATTACCATATAAGTTTATAAGATAATGAAAGGAAGATAAGACTAGGTCCTAAGTTTGATGAAGACAATAGAGAAGTGGATGCTCTCACACTAAGAAAAGAATTGTAGACGTTGGAGGAGTTCTTTAGTCCCTCAAATGGCTTATATAGAGGTGAATAATAATATGAAAGTCTCATGAGTGAGATAAAAAATAACCAAGTTAGGTTGAATAAGAGGTGGATGGTATTGGCATGAGGAAGTAAAACAATAGTCTTCAAACTAAGACAAAGAAACAAGAAAGTAAAACTTGCAAAATAGAACTCAATCCTAAGGAATACATGAATTTAAGAGTATATAGGGAAGAATATATTCCAAATAATAAGATTAATTAAGGCTAAATATATTTATAAGGTCTTTGAGAAGGACAAAATAAAAATTTAAGATAAAAAATATGATATAATTCTTGGAAGGAGCATTGACAAGAGTGTCATTAAAGAAGATACAAAGATACAAGTTTAAGAAGTGTCTCATGATCATCTTGAGAAGGTGCAAGAGTCTATGAATAATAAATTCAAATAAGATAAGGAGTGTATCTCCTATGAAAAATAAAATGAGGTTTGAAAACCATTGAAAGAAAAAGGAGAGGGAAGTACTACCCAAAAAATTAGTTTGAGAATATATCAAAGAGGTAATCAGGAGGACCAACTAGTGAAACCATATCAAGGCATGAAGATTATTATTGGGTTTATTGAGCATAAACATGTAAAGAAGAATGGAATAATTAATCAAAATTAATTAAATCAATGCTAACCATGATATGAAGAAGAATATGAATTCACAATGTGAATAAATAATTTATGCGAGGACACACAATCAAATTTTAGTATTAAGAGATGTAAACAAGGAATAATAAATGGTCAAATATGTGATCAACATGAAGCCACTAAGCAGTTCAAGACAATGGTCAATAAGGTAGGTCAGATACAAGAGCATAAAAAAGTGATGACCAATAATAAAGGAAGGTGATATGAATCAAAATAAAGAGAGAAGTATAGGAATCAAACTTATAAAGAAGGTAAATCAAAGATAAAGGACCTAGAGGATGACACAAATAAGGAGCTAAAAAGGGTCTTCTATTATCTTGAGATAAAATATGAATTGAAAAGACAAATAGACAAAGGAAAAAAATATAAATGTAAAAAATATCTAGTGAGAGAGAGCATAGATGAAATGAATAGTAGAGAGAAGAGATTAAAGGATCAAAATAAGATGAATTGGAAGGAAAGAAAGGAAGTAGATCAAAATTATTTGAGTTGGAGCTCAAAGTTTTCCCTACATAGGGAGTATGATTCAAGAGCATCACTTGAAAGATTGAAGAAGTGAGATTAATGAGTACACATGGTGGGTTTTTGGTATTTGAGGGTGTAATGGGTATTCAATTACCCCATAGTTTGTTTTGGTTAATTCAAGTTGTTAGTTATAAGTCTTTTTATAGGTCTTCAACATTTTCCCACAAAAAGAGTAAATTTGATTTTTCAAACTTTTGAAAAGGACCTAGAGTGGTTTTGAGAGTCTAAATATGAAATGTGAGTGATGGATTATGTTTTTAAAAGATAATATGGTATATGTAGAATATATGTTTGAATGTGTAAGTCATGAAATAATAAGATAAGCCTTTATAATGAAAAATTAAGAACATGGTCTAAATGACCTTCTATGTGGAACTAACCTCTTGAGAATTAGGTATCAAGAATAGAATGTTATGCATGAGTATAAAGACATAATATATAGATGGATTTAGGATTTAGGATAGATTAATGAGATAAATATGGAATGATATATGAAGACATGTCTAATAAATACAATAAAATGCTGTGAAGAAGAGGGATTTTACCCATGTTCATAAATTTTATGTATGCTTTGATTATGGAATAAAAAAGATTTAAGAGAATATTTTGAGTATCATGGAATAATTATTAATAGTTATTAAATAAATATTGATTGGTTATTTAATGTAAAATTAATTCTATCATCCTCCTATAGGTGATAAAAGAGAATTTTATCCCTCATAACTCTCTGTGTGCATGTCACAAACCATATACTAAGAAATCTAGATGTATTTATCTCATTTACAAGAAATTTAAGTAATAAAATTAGTATTTAATGTTATAATTAAATAATATGACTTGTTTTAATTTATTTATCCCATTTAATAATATCTAAAACATTATTCAAACAACAATACTATTAACTTTGTTTATACCCTATTTACAAGGTAGACTATCATGTATAAGTGGTGAATAAATACTTTGGTGAACTATAAAATAACATGAAGGATTGTGATGTTAGTATAATGTTTATGTGTTTTAAATGAATGGAATTTATGTTGTGGTAATATATTATGGAACTTGAAACTCATACATCATTAAAGTTTGTAACACAACCCCAAAAAAGTGTCTAAAACCCTGTGAAGTTGCATATATTAGGTACATTGTGCTTGATCCTCCTCATCTAACTATTTTCAGAGTTGTGTTATACTAGGACATACCTCATAATGTTTTTGGTTTGGTTTGAAATAATTAAAAACTAAGTATTTGGATTTTAATAGCCTCTCAGCCATCTACATGTTTGAGTTAACCTTTATTAGGGTTTTGAAAGGAAAAGTGGAATAACGTTTGCGCTCTTTAGTGGAATCTCTTAAAATTTTGTATTATATTACATTTGGACATGGGATATAATATTCAAAGGGTTTTGGTTATATAAATGGCCATACAATATTGTTTTAAAGGCTATATCAATTAACTAGACCTAAAGAAGCCTAAAGAGGCCTAATTTCTCAAGAAGGTGATTGATTTGAGGGTTATGATTTGAGAGTTGTATCTTATAAATGTGGCCAAAGTTTAATGAAGGTAATGGGTATCTAAAAATTATTATTTTTAATTATAAACCTTTGTATTATTCAAACCAAAGAGGTATATGAGTTTTCAAGGCTACAATGAATGACTAACAAGATATAAGTAAAAGGTGTCTATGAGGGGTGAAAAAGTGAATGAAGCATCAAAGTAAGTGGAAACAAGTTTTATTGTAGTGAAATAATAAAATATAAGAAAACTAAAAATGGTATGGTGAATTAATCAAGAAACGGCCTTTTGGAAAATGTTGGTGATAGACCAAAGATCCATAAGAAATCAATATTGACACAAAGTTGAATTAGTTCAAGTTTGTTATGACCAAGGAAGACTATTTATGATGCTTGAATTTTTTTTTGGAGTTATAAGAGGGATTTGGGGTTTATAACTATTAGAATAATTAATGTCTAAGTGGTTATTTTTAACCATTGGCTTACATTGGTAAGTAATTAAATAAATAACAATATATTACTTATTTACTCAAGGTGTAAACTTCAGGAAAATAAATAATTTTATTATAGTTATTTAATATTTACCAAATGTTTATTAATTGGATTTATCAGGGTGGATGTACCCCTTATTTTCACAATGGTCACATACCCTCATGAATAATTATAAATAAGGTTTTACCCCTACTATAAAATATATCAAACACAAAAAATATTCAAGTATTCCTGTGTATGGCAAATAATTATTTGAGAAAAAATTGTGAAGAATTTATGTGAGAAAGAGTAAGATGAAGAAGAATTTATGTATTGGGGTTATTATTGATTCTGAATTTGTTGGGTTTTTAACCTCTTTGATTTTTTTTGAGGATAAATACATGTGTTGTGTTTTATTGATCTAGGCTCATTATGTAATGCTTTACTCATCAACTCTTTTATAGATCTATGCTTATTACATTTATGTATTTTGACTTGCTATCAGATCTAGTGGAGAGGATTTTGATTAGTAAGCATATAGAATATATAATATTAAATTGATATTTCAATTTATTCAAAGCCTAGGTAATTGGATGCCATTGTATGGCCTGGTCACTTTAAAAAAATTGAAACTTAGTTTTTTGTGCATCAAATTATCTTCTAAAAGCTTTATACATTTAGTTTTACAAAATAATGAACCACACAAATTTTCAAGGCTTATAAAGCTATGGATCAACCTATTAAAATTTATCTCTCCTCCATTAATGCACTTAGATGGCTTGGGAGGTTGGACAAAATTATTTTTTTGGCACCAACTTTGTTTTGAAAGGCTTGTTGGCATTGTGGACAGATTTCAGGAAGATTTGCAAATTTTGAAGTCTTGAAAAGGCCTCTATCTCTCTCAAGCTTTTCCTCTACTCCTAGACCAGCACCATTTCCACCTACAAGAAATATTAAGGTAAATATAAATTTTTGTTAAATATTTAAAAAATATTTTATTTTTTAAATTTACAAATTTGATTTACCTTTTATTAAATTATTTCACTAAAAAGTTTAAAAAACAAGTAATTTATTTTTACTTTTGTTTACATGCACAATAAATAAATACTTATTTATATTTTTTATAAAAAAACTAGATAAAAATAATTAAATATAATATTTTACATGTAAACCTTTGAATTCACTCATAGATAAGTTGGTGAATTCACTCATAGATAAGTTGGTGATTATAATTTTTGGTAAAAACTTGTAAAAGATAAGTCTAGTATTCAAATATCACTAGCCTTTTTATTTTTATACTCTTTTTGACTTTAGTCAAAATTAATTACAATTTACTTTAATTTTAATTTTGTTTATTGGTTTACGTGTCTTCTTTTTCATGTGAAAAGTCCTTGACCTATTGACTAGTCCTTTTGGCACTTGATCTAATCTAAACATAGGCAAATATAGTCATCTAACCAGTCAATATTAAGGTCTTGGCATGTTCTAAATGCATTAGAGTGGTCCATTTTTTGTTTTAATGCCTATGATTATTGGTTTTTAAACCTTTTTTTAATTTTAATGCCTAAGTGGTTGCTTTGAGTGTGACTCTTTTGACACTTATATTTGTGCAACTTTAATTCAATTTTTTACATTATTTAGAATCTAAATTGTGTAATTCAATATATTTTCACTTTTGATTTACCTTATTTTATAAAATTAATTTATATTCAAATTAAAAAGTTCTCATTTTAAGTATTTGTTTACTATCTTGTTTAGATGGAATCTATGGCTTCACCTCATTTTTATTTAGATAAATCTTAAATGACTAATTGAAATAATTAAATATATGGAAAATTTATGTTAAAGCTAAATTAATGGCCTAGAAATTGTGGAATATTGTTGTTGGAATTGAGAAATTCACTTCTAGATGGTATGTGACCCTTGAGCTTACCAATGCATTTGAAATGAAATCATAAGAAGCTATGTCCATTACCTTGTAGAGTGTTAAAGATGAATTCCTTCTCCACATTGGTAATCAAAAGTATCCTAGCAATTATTGAAAATGTCTTGAATCCATACATGAAGGCACTCATCTTTCAATGATAATTAAATTAATCCTTGAAGTGCTAACTACACCTATGAAGGGTGATGAAAAAGTTGATAATTTTATTTCTAAAATTAAAAACATGAAAGCTTAGCTAGATGGATGTAATTTTAATTTGATTCAAGATAAATTTCTTTATTTTATCATTTAGTTAAATATTTATGAAAAAATTTAGAAATTTTATTTCAATTTTGAATCTTAAGTATCAAACTGAGTAAGATATCTCTGACCTTACCACCTTGTCTGCTCTCTTGATTTAGGAAGAGCAAGTGATGACAAATTTTGATTCTAAGGAGAATGCTACTCAGACACATCTCACTCTTAATAATGTTTTTGATAACACTAAAAACCAAAAATCTAACCCTAATTTTTTTAAAGGTAAACATGGAAACACAAAATTTGGTAATAAGAATCATACATCTAAGTTTAATAGAAATAGAAATATCCATGGTAAATTTGGTCATAGAAGGAAAACTTGTTATAAAAATAAAGGTATAAATAATAATCAAAATTATAAAAATAAAAAAGGGAAGAAATCTAATCAAAAGAAGTATAAGAATCAAAACCCTAATTAGAATAATAATCAAGATTCAAATGGTATTACTTTATATATTGATTTATATGCTTCAAATAAAAATAATTATATTTTATATATTGGTGCATCACACAATATGACATTTTTATCTGATATTTTATGTGATTCTCAAGATATATCTAAAAGAATTTACATAGGAGATAATTCTTTTTTAGAAGCAACTAAACAGGGAAAAGAAAAATTTTCAATTATTATTATTAAAGATGTTTTATATGGATCTAAAAGAATTTTCTACCTTGTTCTCAACTTAAAAATTATAATTTAATTTTAACTTTGCTTAAATATAGTTGGTCTATTAGGAATCAATCTAGATCATTGATTGTTGAAGGTGTTCAAAACAATGGTTTATATATCTTTATCCTTCTTCTGCATGTTTACTCTCATTGCATAATAAAAATGATTCTCAATTATGGCATGAAAGATTAAGACATGTTAAATTTTATAAGTTACATGATATGTCTATAAATAATCTTTTTTTGGGACTTCCTTCTATCCCCTCTCATCATGAAACTTGTGAGGGTTGCTTACATGGTAAGCAACATACTGACCCCTTTCACAAGAATCATGATGTGAATTCCTCACATCCTTTAGAATTAATTCATAGTGATGTTGTAGGTCCTTTAGAATGTAATTATCTTAATGGGTCATTATATACTATTATATTTATTGATGATTATACTAGAATTATCTAGTCTTATTTCATTAAAAAGAAATATGATGTTTTTCCTAAGTTTAAAAAATTTAAATCTTATGTTAAAAATGCATCTGATTTATCTATTAAGAGATTAAGAACTGATAATGATGGAAAATATGTTAGTAACAAGTTTAATTTTTTTCATTAGTTATGGTAATAAAAGGGAATTAGTAACTCCCTATTCCCTTCAGCAAAATGGTATTGCTGAAAGGAAAAACCACACCATCATAGAAATGGTTAGGAAAATGTTGTAATCTATAGATGTTCCTAAGTTCTTATGGGCCAAAGCCATGAATATTGTTATTCATATTCTAAATATAGCCCCTATCAAATCCTTACATCTTTCTACCCCTTTAGAAATGTGGGCTAAAAAAAACCTAATGTGGTTCATATCAATATTTTTAGTAGTCCTCCTTCTATCTTTGTCCCAAAAGTTAAGAGGAAGAAGCTCAACCCCACTTCCTACTTATACTTTTTGTAGGATATGGAGGTAAGATAAAAGTTTTAAGTGTGTATGATCCCTGTAAATGATAAATTATTGAGAATAGGAATGTTACTATTCTTGAAAAGTTATTTTTTGAGTCCTCTATGCATCCTCTTTAGTGTTTTATTGATGAACCTGAATCTCATGTTTCTCCTTGTGATAAAATAGATGCCTTTGAGGAAGTTGATCTAGTTATGGATAACTTAGAGCCTGAAGAACCCTTTGAGTTTCACGTTCAATCTAAAAGACTTAAATGTGCAAAATCCCTAATCCAATATTATAATGTTGAAAACCATAATAAATTATCTAAAATTCAACATTCTTATCATACATTAATGACTATATTGAATGTGAACCTCAATCCTTTGAGAAAGCCATTCAAGATGATAGATGGAATGCTACTATGCAAGCTAAATATAATGTCTTAATTAAAAAATAAAATTGGGATCTTGTCCCTCCTTCACTTAAAAGGCATATTATCGGTTGTAGGTGGATTTATAAGATCAAATATAATTCAATTGGTAAAATTGACAAGTTTAAATCTAGATTAGTTGCTCATGGGTTTAATAAAAAACCCAAGATTGACTATGTTTAAATCTTTGCTCTTGTAGAAAAAATGAGTACTATTAGACTTCTTATTGCTCTTGTATCCCAAAATGATTGGGATATCCACCAAATGGATATTAAGAATGCATTTATAAATGGTGATTTAGAAGAAGAAATATTCATGACTCAGCTTAAAGTTTTCATTGACTGTAATAGAGAACATTAAGTATACAAGTTAAAAAAATATTTGTATGATTTAAAATAAGATCACCGAGCTTGGTATTATAAAATTAGTTATTTTTTAAATAATTAGTTTTTCCTAATTACTATTTAGATAATCATCTCCTTGCTAAAGTTTAAAATGGTCATTTGATTCTAATTGTATTATATGTTGATTATCAGTGATCTAACTAGTTTAATTCATAAATATAGGATAAACTAAGTCAAATATTTGAAATGATTGATTTAGACATTCTTCATCATTTTTTAAGAATGGCTAATTTCAAGATAAAAATTCATTTGTTGTATCACAATATCAATTTGTACATAATCTTCTTGTTAAGTTTAACATGTTTGATTGTAAATATACCACTATTCCTATTGAAGATGGTATTAAACTTGATCCTAAACCTACATGTGAAAAATATAACCCTAATTTGTATAGACAACTTATTCGAAGTTTTATTTATCTAACCATTACTAGGCTAGATATTTCATATGTTGTTAGTAGTGCTTCTAGATTTATGTAAGATCCTTATTTGGATCATTAGAAATTAGCTAAATGTATCCTTCATTATATCAAATGAACTATTAATTTTGGTTTATTTTATTTTTCCATTTATAATGTTAAATTATATGGTTATTATGATGCTGAGCATGTTGGTGATACTTTAGATTGCAAATCTACTTCTAGATATGTGTTTAAGTTTGGTACAAGTGTTATCACTTGGAGCAGTTAGAAGCAACCTAATATCCCTCTCTCTCTTCTATAGAAGTGCTATGTAAGATGATAAATAATCCATGTGGTTATGAATGTTATTATAATAAATTCATTTGGATGTTTATCAAAGTACCATCCTTCATTGTGATAACCAAACTTGTATAGCTCTAGCAAAAAATCTAGTGCATCACCAAATAACTAAACATATTGAAGTTTATGTGCATTTTATATGAGACAAAGTCATCAATGGTGATATTAATCTATAATTCTATCCTATGGATGAACAAGTGGAAAATATATTCACAAAACCACTTGGTGCTACCAATTTTTATCAGTTTCATGAAACGTTGGGCCTCTCAGAGTTGCCATTAAGGGGGAATGTGCATGACAATCCCACTTTATAATGGCCATGTGTTTCTTCTTCTTATTATTATATTACTTCTTCTCATTATAAATAATTGTAAACTTCATGTTAAATTTATGTGATTTGAGTAAAAATTGTGTGGAAGTTTTATTTTTATACCCCAATACATTTAAAAACATAATTTGTAATGGAGGTCTTTATGTTATAAAAGGCTCCAAATATGCTTAGTGATTATTCATGAGAAAAAATGAGATGTAATCTCACAATCATACTAGCTTAAACTTTATTTCAAGTATTTTATGGATTATAATTCTTTTTGTTTTAAAAGGTGATTTTTTGCTTGATGAAGTTTTTTAAATCCTTCATATTTTACACATAGTATAATTCATTTATGATGACTATGGTTTTTATCCCCACTTAGAATTAAGGGGGAGTGTTATAAAAATTAATGTCTAAATGATTATTATTAACCCTTAGATTACATTGGTAAGTAATTAAATAAATAATAATATATTATTTATTTACTCGAGGTGTAAACATTAGGAAAATAAATAATCTTATTATAGTTATTTAATATTTATCAAATGTTTATTAACTGGATTTATCAAGGTGGATAGACCCATTCTTTTTAAAATGGTCACATCCCATTGTGAATCATTATAAATAGGGTTTTACCCCTATTTTAAAATATATCAAACATAAAAAAATATTCAAGTATTCCTGCATGTGGCAAATACTTATTTGAGAAAACTTGTGAAGAATTTAGATGAAGACATTTTGATGTATTGGGGTTATTATTGTTTCTAAATATTGAATATAACTTTTCTAGGTTTTTTACCTATTTGAGATTTTCCCAAGATAAATACCTATATTGTGTTTTATTGATCTAGGTTCATTATGTTATACTTTACTCATTAACTCTCTTTTATATCCGTGCTTATTACATTTATGTATTTTGACAATAACCTAACGGATTTGAATAACCCACTATGTTTGAATTAGTTTAATGATGAATATTATATAGGAATATGGTAGAGTAATGAATGAATAAAAGAAGCTAGAGTTTGGGTGATTGATCTTTGAGAATGACCTTGAAAAGGAAAAAAATGATTTGGCTCTACATCAAGTTCTTTAATCATAACAACAAAGAGAGATAACATAAGACATACCTTAGAAAAACTCAATGTGAGAAAACTACATCAAGAGTGAATCTCCACTTTGTTATATAGTTCATAAGCTCTTCCACTTCTTGGTCATACAAGGAAAATAACTCCATACACCCATAATGATATCTATAATATTTATTGGAATATTTTAAAGAAAAGTACTTAACTCAACATTTTCCAAGTATGTAGTATTCACTTTATCACCTACAGCTAAACAACAATTATGAAAGAATAACAAGGACTCAAACTTGCCCATACATAATATGAATCCAAGTAAACTACATCCCATTACACATTTCTATGTTTCCCCTATCATCCTCTCTATGAAATAATGATATAGGTTAATATTTATACATAATAATACCTCCTAGATTCATGCAAGAAGTCCAAGAGCTGTAAACTAAAGTAATACACCTCATGTCATTTCATATTCTTATGCACCTATGTCTACTAATCTTCCTTATACAACCTGTATTTATACTCCCATATGCTTAGATTCTACCCAAAATTTGAAAATAACCAATAAGTAACTAAAAGACCAATAAATTCTTTAAATTCTCATGGTCTCAACTAGATTTGGATTTGAATAGTCCAAGATCTGGAGTTGAATGGTATGCTCCTGAGAGATCTCAAAGCTTAAGGCTACCAACTTTAAACGGTCATAAATTTTACATACAACCTTGAAATTACATAACATTTTTTTAAATTGTATATTTATTTGAGAGGAATTCAAATATGTAATTAAAAAATACTTTTAAAATCAAATATATTTTGTTTTATCCCATACAATAGAAACAAGTTTTTTCTAGGTCTTAACATTTCATAGATTACACATATTTGACAATTAGTTGTCATACCAACTAATATAGATGATAAAAATGATAAAATTTATTATCATACACCCAAAATTTTAAGGATTTTGGATCTCACAAAAGCTATAAAAATAAGATGAATATTTAACTTCTATCACCCAAGTAAGAAACCCATCTTATCATCCTCTTTGACTAGACCCATTTTAGGTTCTAATCTGATCATTTTTTGGATAGTACCTTACTCAAGTTCCATTTTTATCAATTCTTAAAAAATTCCATTTACATGTTCTAATATATATTCAACTTTCCAAATTGACAGTTTTCAATCCCATAATTTAGAAACTCAAGTGGTGAGGAATCCTTGCCCCACTTCTTTGAATGCCTTTTGGAAGAACTTGCACTCCCCTTCTTGATGATCTTACCTTCATATAAAGAAACAAAATTACCCACTCCTCTTGACCAATATGAGTAAGGATATATAATCAAATATAAAAAACACCTTCTTTACTCCACAAGGAAGGCTCAAAGAAACATAATTTATAAAATAAAAATAAAATGAGATATATCCAAATAAAAACATTCTTCCTCAAGCTTCATACTATTACCTTTGGAGTATTTATTCACTCAATTACAACCATAACCTATTGTCAAAAGGAAAGTATTGTCAAATTTGTGTTGAACATGTCTTGCTCTACACTTTACAACTCTCTTAACCTTGTTTATTTATAGGAGTAATTTCTACCAAGATGAATGCTCAACCTTTTTCATGTCCCTTGGATGGTCGGTCTATCAAAAACTTTGGTAAATACCATAACATCACAAAATCCCATAATTTATTGCATCAACAGTAATCCTAGTGAAAATTTAATCCACCTTGTTACTGATAACCAAGATAATATGTCCACTATAACTTGTTATCCAAGTAATGGGAAACATTTACATCATGGGAACCAAAAAACCATCAAAATAGAATACAAAGAAAACTAAAATATGAAAAAAAATACGTTAGCAAAGATTTTATGTAAAAAATGATAACATGCTCTGATACTAATAAGATCCATAAACTAGGTGATATTCTACACTAAGTTTTACCAACATAGACCCTTTCAAGTCAATATGTTTCCCTCAAGTTCCATGCCATAAAAAATAACTAAAATTATGTTTTAATATGAATTAAAAATTTTAATACTATCTTATACAACATATAAAAAAAAATACATCCACACTCTAAACATGATACTTCTCCATACATGAGTATAACTAGCATACTTGCATAGAGGTGCAATGCCAAATGTGAAGTTATTTAATCATAGGGTTGAATCTTGAGCCCTCTTAAATGCTTGTCTATTAACCTAGTTGCAAGGAATGTAAATGTGTAAGTAAATGAAATAAAACCACAAAGAGAGATAACACAAGACATACCCTGTAGAAACTCAATGTGAGAAAACTCTAGCAATAATGAAGCCATACTTCCTCATCTCCACTATGTTATGCAGTTCACAAGCTTTTTCACCTTTGAGGATTATAATGATAATAACCTCATACACTTATAATGATATATATAATATCATTTATAATATTTGAAAGAAAACTACTAAACTAATTATTTTCTAGTTGTGTAGTATTAATTCTATCACCTATAGCTAAGCAACAATGAGGAAAGAATAACAAGGACTCAAACTACCCATACATAATGTGAATCTAAGTAAACTACATCAGATTAAACTTAATATAATGTTTATGTTATTATCCTGTATGTGATTTATTAATGTCAAAATGTCGATTACCCTAAGGGATGCCCACTATATTCTTAGAAAAATGCCTTAAAATGACCCAAAACACTTATTTCCTTAAGTTGATAGAAATCAAAGATCTGGGTGCAATTTGTAACTTGCAAACTTACAAATTGCATCCAGACCTTTGCTTCCTACTATATACCAAGCCAATCAAAATGGGATATTGGACTAAAATTTATAACTTGAAAACTTAAAATTTTCTTTCTAACCTCTACTTATCACATATCTCATAGCTAACGAAAGCTAAAACCCCACTCACAATTTATAACTTGTAAAGCTACAAATTTCAAATAAATTTTAACTTCCCTTAAGCCACATACCCTATAGAAATTGGAGATTGGAATGCAATTTAAGACTTGAAAACTTACAAATTACTTCCCAACCTCCTTTTCCCATATAACATGCCAACCAGAAACTAGAACTCTAGTTGAAATTTGTAGCTTGCAAAGTTGAAAATTCCAACTTGAGTTTTTCTTCATGCCAACCACCATTCATATGGAATTTCGAACTCCAATTTTAAATCAAAACTTGTAAAGTTAAAAATTTATCCTCTATTTTCATCTTCCCATTTTCAAAGAGTCAAATTATCCCATGGAATGTGGAGGTCAAAGTGAAATTAACAAACTTGAAAAAGTTCAAAATTATTCGTAAACTCTAGATCTCTTTCCAACTACCAACTTAGGGGCATTTATTATAGAGGTCATATATAAACCTAATTGGGGTTAATAATATTCATTATTTAATTTATAAAAATCAAGTTTGGAGTCTGTGCCTTAAATCAAAAACCTTATAATAACCTTAAATCATGGAAGCACACCTTTAAACATGCATTCAACCATGCAATTGAGCCATGAACTTGAGCCATGTTGCCATTTTTTCCCACCTACACAATATTTTGATTAACCTCCTTCATTTTTAAGCTATTTTTTCCTATTTCATGCTTTATTTTAGTCATTTTTTTGATTTCTAACATGTTGTTAGTGGATCTAGTTATGTTTTAGGGTTTTTTATTTTCTTTGCTTAAGCATCAATAGGAGTTTTAGATAGTAAACTATGGTGTCATTTAGGGTTTTTGTGTTTAAAATATTTTGTTTAAGTATTTTCCCTCCATTTTCCTTGTCATTCAAAAACCTAGGGCTTCCCAATTTTTCATACAGACCAACAAATATTCCCTTGTAAGATCTCTTGCATAATCCCCATGGAATTTTAACTTTCTAAAACAACTCTAAAACCTATAAAATTTCAACCTACAACTACAACTCATAATCTCCATAGAATTATTTAGTGTACAGAGCAAACCTAATTTCCACTAGAGTTTCCACTAGAGATCATAAGTGTATTTTACATCTACCATCTTGGTCAGAGATTTTCCCTGTAGTTATAACTCTAATCTCCACTAGATCTTTCACTTGCGTTTTTCAATTTCAAACCTTGCTAATTTTGTAGTTGGTTTTCCCACAATAATTTCTCTAGAATCCATGTCTAGGAAAAAGATGAATTTAAAATCCAAAGGACTTAGTATCACACTCAGGCTAAGATCTAATACAAATGAGATTACAGAAACTGACCTAGGTCACATTGACCTAGGGGATCCATGGACTAGAATAAATGTCAAATTCAAGAATGACTAGATTCAAAGCATTTATGACTATGGACTTCCCCAAGCAACAACCTTCCCCTAACTATGTAGAGCTTTGATTTGGTTCTCACATTATCAAATGATTATGATGTAGATAGGAGAGAAGTACTAAATGGCAAAGGGGAAAGGATTATAAACATGGACCCAGACTTCATAGACTTTATGTTCTTGATACCTGAATAGGAGAGTTACCTAGATATAACTATAGAGTCATCAAAGAAAATTTATCAAGATAATAACACTAGATGTCAAAGGGTAGTGAATAAACAATGGCTAAGGATCACTAGGGCTACATCCATAAGATTTCCTAAAACATTGGAAGAAACAATTTTAAGAATGAGGTAGGTGATATAATCCTACTACTACATAGGATCACTAAGAACCTTGATGTAAATAACTTTCAAGATTAGATTTACCAATATATATGTATAATCCAATAGAATAAGTAGTAATCCACTGGGCATAGTTGATCAGTGATTCTATCCACAAATATTTGATGGAAGTCCAAAATATAAGGAAGTTCTATATGACTTCTTATATATTCTATATATTAGCCAAATGGAGATCTTTCCTAGGACTAAACATAGTAACTGATCAGGAAAATAAAATTTTCAATTATTAACCTGACCTCACTCTTGAGGCTAGTAGGTAACACTTTAAAAGAGTAAATGATGGATTCATCTCCTACATCATAGTCAAGATCTATAAAGATCTTGAGAAGCGAAGATTCTATGATGGTATCACTTCAAATATTAATATCTAGGGATCATATTTCAACCAATTCCCCACATACTCACATATTAGGGTATGTAAATTCATTATTTATCCTTATGCCCTCCCGAGGTATGTGAGTGAAAAATAAGCATTAATGGAACTTGTGAGGCAACTAATTAAAACTCACAAGTTGTTATCTAGAAAACACAAGGTAGGAATTCATTTACCCATCAACATTAGGAGCTACATATGCCTTTATTTATCAAAATCCAAGTGTGTAGAGGCTAAAATGACTTAGATGAACTTGAGGGATCTGGATGCAAGACCATTTTATGATGTGAATGGAAACATTACTAGTGTACTAGGAATCTCAACATACTCCATGTCCCCAACTATGAAGACTAATGGGAGGAATTGCAATATAAAGAAGAAATGAGATTGAAGGACTACTCTAGGATGACCCTTGATTATATCAAGTCTTTTAACATGGTACCAATCCACGCAGACTTGGTTGATGATGAGTCCCTAGTAGACAAGGCCTATTATGAGAACAAAATCTATGCTCAACCCCTTCTAGTAACTAGGTGGTTCATTCTTGAATCTTTCTCATCAATGGATTGAACCGCCAACATAATAAATAGAAAAATTAGTTAGATAAGGAAAAAGGGGGTCAAGGTGACCAATTAATAGTTAACATCTATGAGAAACTACTAAAACTCAAGGAGAAGGGAGAACCACCATCAATAGAGGGTTTCAATAACGGATCACTCCTAGAACAAGCATATAGGCCAATATTGTCCCATAATAGAAACCATAATTCAAAGGCCAAGAGAAGAAAATCAAGAATCCAAAGAGTACTATCAGATCAACCAATAGTGATTTCATCTATAGATATAATTTCCATAATAGTTTCTACTCGCATCCCAGCCCTAGTATCTACTCCCATCTCTCTAATACTCCCTCCACCTATCTCTATCATTCCATCAACTTCAACGCTTCTTCCTCCTATCTCCACTCCATCTTCTCCTCAAGTGATTACTCCCTAAATTTATAATATTTTACCTATGTTAGTAAGTCCATTTATAAAATTTCAATCAATTCAAATGGACACTCAAGTCTCCCTTTCAGTTTCCTCTTCCAAAATTCCTCCCTCTCCCATAATTTCACTCCATCGTTTCATAATTACTTCTACCCCATTAAACACCAACACTACACATAAGTATATAGCCATGGATTCAATCATTATTACTATAAGCTTGATGTCCATCCCAACCCCTAGGATAAGTACTACTTCATTTTCATCTCCTCTCACTTTCCCCTTTTCATCCTCCCTAAATGTCACCACAACACTAATTAATTCATTCAATGTTTTAGACTCCACACTTCCATGGGTCCCCATTTTCCAATTCCCTATACCTACTCCTCTTTTGGTGTCATTTCCATCTCCTACACCCCTAATAGGCATATTAATTTCTAGTTCACCAATATCTTCTACTTCCACATTAACCCCAACCCCTATAGAGGAGGTAAAGATAGATCAAGTCACTGATACAAATGTGGACACATAACCCATATATGGGGAAGAGGTTGCAATGACATATACCAAACACTTAGTGGCCACATTAGATAAGGATACAACACTTATCACCATGGCCACCAGTGCAACATCTTTAGTTGTAGATTCACAAGTGATAGTGTCAACATAATAATATTCTACTCCTAGTTGGTTAGTACAAATAGTGGGGAAGAAATATAAGTAGATGGTGTCTCTAAACACATTGTATTTTTTATTCATATATGAATATAAGAAATTCAAATCAATTTTGTAAACCATATAAAGGATATTATATGATTCAAGAGGGGAGAAGTATGTAGAGATTGTAGTCCCCCCACTAGACAAATAGAAAGAAGATCTAGTGGTGGGGGATTACCAAGTATTAAAGGTTCAGCTTGGACATCCTACAAGAGAGGGATTGAAACATGATGTTAAATATATAATTAAATCTCTTTTTGATAAAAAGGATAGTGACAAGGTCACTAAGGATGAACTAAAGAACAAGGTTAAACAATTAATGAATGAATTGAATAAGTTCATTGATACCATTGCTCAACCAACACAACCTATTACTCATATCATATCTCAAGAGACACATGATGTGGTGGAAAAATTGATAGCATGGGAAGGGTTATAAATGACTAGTCAACAAAGCTCATCTAAAAGGGAAACAAAGTTATTGAATTAGTAATGGACCACTATACAATTCTAAAGGATAGATGAGAAAATTTGAGAGAACAAATAAACAAGTATTAAGAAGAGATAGAAAGGTTGAACCCTTTTTTATCCAAAGTTGATAGATATGGATACAATTAAGACTGATATGCTCCTTGCAAAAAAGATATTGAGAAATGATGTAGATCAAGAGGAATTGGATAGATCAACTCAGTTATAAATAAGGATATTAACAAAGAATGCCAATAAAGCTAAGGTTGTACATGACAAGGTCACTAATATACTTTATGAGATTGAATATTTTTTGAATAAATTGTCATGTCAAGTAACTAATCATCAAAACCAAGTCCTTTCAGTGTAGGAATTTTTGGATAAATTCAAAGGAGTGGTTGAAGGAGAATTAACATGAGATAAAAAGTTCAACTTCAGATCTATATACCATTTTATAAAGTACAATAATACCTTGGATTAAATGGGAAAAGAGACTCAAGAATATAAATATTTCAAAAATGAACTCTCAAATATGATAGCAAAATGTTAAATAAGCCACCTCTACTCTTGGTCTCAATGAAGATTGTATTTTAGAGATATTCAAGAATTTTTATGCATATATTGAGAAAACACAATTAGAAAAGGAAAAAGAGTCTTAAGAAGTTTTAATTGTAGCTTAATTGTTTCTATCACAAATATTATGTATATTGTATTTTCCTTGTTGTAAAAATATTATAAAGTTGTATATTGTAAATTACAACTATCATTTTGATAGCTCTTTTTGAGAAAGAGCCACTTGTAATTTCCATGTTCCTTTTTGATAGGTTGAAAATTATAAAAATCAAACTTGTAAATTACACTTTCCTTTTTGACAAGTCTAAGTTGCTTAAATTGTGAAAGCACATATTGTAAAATGAATTTCTAGTTTTATCAAAATTATGTGACTTGAAAGTTGTAAAATTCCTAATTAAAAATTACAAGTCAAGATTTTAAAAAAATAGCTTGAAATTTATCTAAAGATATCTATTGTTAAAAGTTAGAGTTTCACTTTGGATCCTCATTGCATGAAGACACTACAATAGTTGAATTGAAGAAGACAAAACCATTGCATGAAGATTCTCAAATATGTTCCATGCCTCCAAAATTTTAGATCATTCCTAGTAATTACATGTTCTTTTTCCACTTTTTAATCTTGCTAAGGATGCCATTGCAATTGAAGATCATGCCCCCTTTGCATGGAGTTTCTAGATTTTACATACTCTTCAACTAGGCATGGATTTCTTTGTTAACTACATCTCTTCCATGAGATTTTTTGTATAAATATGGGTACTATAGTGTAGCCCATTTATCTTTATGCTATTAAAGATATTATTCTACATTTTGAATAATTTGTCTACATGATGTAACCTAGAAAATGAAAATTAATTGAAGATTTGCCTTTCTTATCTGTGTAATATTTGTGTATGCAAGGTTATTTAAATATTTGTGGATGTTTTAATTCTTATTTTAGTCATGAAATTTCATTTTTGGTACTCTATTTCCTTTTTGAAATATTTTTTGATTAAAAAAAAAAGAATCTTGTCCCTTGTATAATGAAATACCCAATATTACATTTCGTTTCACCTTTGCATGAGTTTGTGATCCTATAAATTTCAATATGTTTATTATTATAATATGTTAAATCAAGCAAGCATTAAAATTCACTACAAAATATCTGGTGCAATCACCATTTCTAGTTTTATAATTTCATTTCCAAAAGTTTTTTCTCCTAGTTAAACCTTAGTTTAGAACCAAGATCACTAAGAAGTGTAATTTCCACATGAGCTAGTAGTTTATCAGTTACACCAAATTTATTAAAAGTAATCTAGCCTTATCCAAATGTTAATCTCAATTTTCAATGTCTTATAGCTTGTAAGTGATCCCATTTTATCATAAATTTTTGCATAATGAGCTATAACATAAAGATGAGTGTAAAATCTATGTGATAATAATTTTTGACATGCTTAGTGGGACCTAAAAATTATTACTAAAGAGAATGGTGTTATTCTTAGTAAGCATTGTATGACCCTTGTAAAAATATCAAAAGCACATGGTGACGCTAGTGGCCCACAGATTTAGGAATTCAAGGTTTACCTATGCCAAAAAATAAACAATATCATCTACTAAAGGTAAGAACACTATATTTTTAGAATTGTCATTTCCTTATAAAAAGAGATCAAGATTAGTTGTTCCTTACATTTTAGTATATCCTTCAAATTTATTTGATTCTCCTTCAAATATTCCTAATATTTTTATACCACCCAATATGGCTATGAGAAATCAAAACTTCATAGCCTTCAATGGAGGCAACCCACTTCAATTGGCTAGTATGATGATATATCTACCTAGGATTTAAAAATCCTTCCATATTTTACTAATTAAACTTCCACCACTTCTATGGAGCATATACAAAACATTGTTAATCTTTGTTCAATCCATAATGTGGTATAATATAATATTGTAATCAAATTTATAGTCTCCTTTTTTAAGGGTAAAGCCTTGCAATGTTATAGAGGCCTACCTCCCAATTCCATCCATGTTTGGGATGACTTAGGCACTGTACCATGCACACAATTTGAATAAAAGAGTGACCATCTCTCCTTGGTTGAAAAACTAATTGCTATTTAATAGACTGTTCATGAGCTCATGACTGATTTCAATGTTTGCTTTTAAAAGACATGGAATAAAAGTCTAGTATTGGTCAAGCCAACCCCAAATAATGCTTTCCTATATTACTTAAGAGATTTGAATAATGATATAGATATTATGATTTATTCTATGGGTGGCACCACACTTCCTAAATCCTATGAAATTATAATAAGGGCATAAAATTGCCTAATTCTAGAAGGAAAAATTACCCCAAGGACACAAATTATTTTATTCCCATAAATACCTCTTTCACAACCTACAATTAATCCAATTCCCACCATGATAAAAGCACTAGATTTAACTCCCACTCTTATGGATGATTTATAGAAGGTTAAGTCATTACTTAAGAGCTTTGGCAATGAGTTAGTAGTAATGAAGAGGCAACAATCCTAGAAATACATGCCTTATCAGCAAGCTAACCAAACATACCAACCCAACAAGCATCCATACCAAGGGAAGTCATAATCACAATGTTAAAATATGAAAGCTAAACCTCCAAACATAAGGGTTCTTCTTACATTAGGTCTTTTGAAAGCTATTATACCTATTCAAAACAACTTGGCTTAGGAGTACAAATGGTGTTATCCTTGCACTCAAACACATAATCAGAATACTTTTCCTAATGGTGTCATAAGTCAATATTTGATGGTGAAAAACATATCAAACACATAAGGACAACAAGAATAAGCCAATTCCTGACAAGAAAATACATAAGAACCTACTCAAGGTAAAGCTACTCTTTTAAACTAGTAAGAGGAGGACTTTTATGGTGTAAATTAGGAGGATACATTATTTAAAGGTAGAGGTATAGTAGAGATAATACATGTTCAAAAAAAATATAAATTAAAATTGATCAACCCCATAGTGTGGAATAGGATACAACTTCCAAAGTTGTACAAGAACGTGCAAAGAGTGACACAGTACATAGGCCACCCTTGGTGCCCATGGGCTAGTCAAAATCAAAAGTGTTGACTCCAAATCCCATAAAAGAAGAAATAATTCCCATAAAGGAACTAGTGAAGGTTGGTATAATTAATTTTAGTATTTTTGAACAAATGTAGAAGACTGATTTAAATGTCACTGTATGGGAAGTACTTCCATTTTAGTGCAAAGTGATTTACTATAGGAAGCTTTGAAAAATTTCTAGATAATGGACAAGGTTCTAGCCATGGAACCTAATGCTGTAATTAATTTGTATCAGTGACAAATTGACATTAAAGTGAGAAAATTTTTTAAGCCTCCTCTTTTCTATGTTTCAATCATAATAGAGAAGCATCTCATTCATAATTGCATGGTAGATTTAGGGGTTAACAGTTCTATCATGCCCAAGAAAATAGATTATGATCTTGGCATTAAGTGTACACCTATCTCAAAAGGTGTGGTGAAAATGGATGGGAATGCTATTCATATAGTATGGATAATAAAAGGTCTAAACCTCACTATCCATGCATGTCTAAGCTTTTTAATTTCCTAAGATATCTTCGTTTTGATCTCCCTCCTTATTTTTCCATTCATCTTTCACAAGACTTCACTACAAAAATAGGAGGATATCTATCTACAGACTAGTCTCACATGTTACTTAGAACAAGATATGAAACAACAGTAACAATAATATCCAACATAATTGCTAAAGACCATATTGAGCCATACAATATTATCCCTATAAAAATGAACTACACATTGTAGGACCAGGAAGAGGAGATCAATCATGAAGTTGCAACACCTTTATAAGAGATTCTTGACACTCATCCAAATAAATGGGGACCAAATCTCTAATTTTATCCTTATGATTGCATACAATAAACTAGGTTGTGTACATATTTCATTTATGAAAATGATGAAACCATCCCAAATCTTGTAAAACCAACTAAAGATCTTCAAAGAATGTGGCAAATATTATTTGATGGTTCAAAAAGTAGGAATGGTGTAGGTGTAGGTATTTTCTTGATCTCTCCACAAAAAGAGAGTTATTTATATTCTTTTAGACTTTATTTTAGCTACACAAACAATGTATCTAACTATTAAGGTTTTATTTGAGGTATACAATTGGTCAAGGAGAGAGGAATAAAATCCCTACAAATATTTGGTAATAGTGAGTTGATTGTTCACCAAGTAAGATCTTGAAGCGTAAATAAGAATAATTTGCTAAGATCCTACAAACACAAGGTTTGAGACTTGTAAGAATACTTTACCAATTTAAACATTCAAGAAAAACCAAGAGCACAAAACAAATATGTTGATCATATGGCCTTGATAGGCTCCAAATATAACCTACCTAAATAAATAAAGAAGAAAAATAGCCAACATGTAAGGTTGATAATAAGGCCATATGTTCTTGATAATGCGAACAATTATCAAGTCTTCGATAGTAATTAACAAGTTATCAACATTTTGAGAGAAGAAGATGAATTCTTTGATAGAAACTAGTCAATACTCTACAATCAATATGTATATCAAATCATCTAGTTAAAAACAAAAAAACTACACATGGGTCTTGTTACTTTAGAAAACATCTTCAAATCAAATGACCAATTAAAGGGTGAAAAGAAGAATATCACGGTAAATGAAGAAGACTATGAACCAGTAGTCATCTCAGAAGGGAAATAAATGAATATTAGAAAGGCATGTAATGATTCTAAAAAACAAGATTTTATTGAGATATGTCAAGAATTTGATGATAACTTTGATTGGAGTTATCAAGATCTAAGGGTGTTTGACCTTAGCTTAGCCCAACATACAATAGAGCTTGAATCAAATACCAAGCCTGTTAGATAGAAGTAGAGACCAATTAATACAAAAATAGAACCCCTGATGAAGAGTGAGTTTTCCAAATTGATAAAGGCTAACATCATTATCAAGCACTCATATTGGGTTATTAATTTAGACCTTGTAAGGAAAAGGAATAATGAAATCAAGATTTATGTATATTTTATGGATTTAAATAGATCATTTATAAAGGATCTTTATCCCCTTCCACCCATGGAGCAAATTATACAAACTATATGAGTATCTAAAAGGTTTTCCCTTTTAGATGGTTATTCTGGATATAACCAAATCCTAGTGCAGGATTCAGACTAGTTCAAAACCACCTTCACCATAAAATGGGGTATGTATGCATATAAAATGATTCCCTTAGTTTGATTAATATTGGTATAAAATTCTAGAGATCCATGGATATGGATTTTAGAGGTTTGATAAATGAGATGATCTTGGTATACCTAGATGACATCACTACTTACTCAAAGCATGATGATGCACACCTGGATCACCTTAGGAATTTTTTTGAAAATTATAGAGAATTTAGAGTTTCCCTCAATCTAAAAAAGTGAATTTTTGTAATTAATGAAGGGAAAATTCTAGGACACATTATTTAAAAGAGGGTCTTGCTATTGACCCATAGAGAATAAGTGTTATATCCGCATTAACACTTCTAAGACATAAAAAGGGATTACAAAGTTTCCTTAAAAAATCAATTTTGTAAGAGGATTTGTTCCAAATTTTGCCTATATTTCCAAGCCCCTTACTTCAATGTTTAATAAGGGTCTCATTTTTAGCTAGACACAGGAAGGAAAAGACAACTTTGAAGCCATCAAGTAGGTTATTTTTTAGGATCCTACCCTAGTCAACCCCAATTATGAGAAAGATTTCTTTATCTATGCTTTCAGATGAGAAGGAAACATCTTAACTATCTAACCTAGCAAAATAAAGAAACATTAGAATAGCCATTATCTTTTTTTTAGCCAATCCTTGAAGGATTATGAAGAAAAGTATAGTTTCATGGAAAATTAA
This sequence comes from Torreya grandis, assembly GCA_037957365.1. NCBI lineage: Eukaryota > Viridiplantae > Streptophyta > Pinopsida > Cupressales > Taxaceae > Torreya > Torreya grandis. The sequence continues at coordinate 467,297 of JARHVA010006691.1, read as the reverse complement.
GTATATGTTACAATTAAATATCTCAAAAATTTTAGGCATATGATCTCCAAAAATAAAATTCATCTTATGGTTAGTCACCAAAGTGTCAAAGAGTTCCTGATAAGATGGGAAATAAATGAAAACAGAGTAGGATGGATCACAAAAGTCATGGAATATGATGTGAGAATAAAAATTACAAAGCTTGTAAGAGGAAAGGGCTTATGTGCAAAACTAGATTATGATATTAAGACTGTTAAAGTTGTATCTAATGTAGTATATGATCAAAGTACATCCCAACCAACCAATTCACCTCTTTTCAACAATTGGATCCATGACATGACCATCTTCCTATAGATTGGTAAGTACTCATATTATTTTTAGTAATCCTAGAAAAGATATTTTAGACTCTAATACATTCCTTATGTTATTGTTGATGGAATATTATTTAGAAAATATATGAATGGAGTAATGGTAAGATGTATCGAGCATGATCAAGTCCCCAAGGTACTTAAATAGTTTCATAATGGTCCATCAGGTGGACACTTCTCTTCAAGAACCATGGCCATCAAAATAATGAGAGGGGTCTATTATTGGCCTAAACTATTCAAAGATGCCAATGAATGGATAAAGAAATATGAAAAGTGTGCTTACTTCACAGGAAAGTAAATATTAGCATATTTCCCTCTTATACCAATTCAAGATGACCAACCATTTACTCAATGGGCATTGGATTGCATTGGTATGATCAATCCACCATTGAGTGTAGGCCATAAATGGGTCCTTCCAGTAATTGACTATTTCACAAGGTAGACTGAATTAGTTGCACTTAAATATGCCATAGAGACATCAATCCTAGAAATCATGGATGTCATAGTCTCAAGGTTTAGTGTTATTCACACCATTATCTCAGATAATGTTAGAGATTTTTTGGGTACTCAAGTGAGTGAATGGAATGTAAAATAGAATGTATATAGTTGAATATTTCTTCCAATTATTACCTATAGGGTATTGTCTTGGCCGAGTCTACCAACAAAAATATTATAAGTATTATCAAAAGTATAATGGAAGATAACCAAAGGACATGGCACATGAAATTGAAATCAACACTATGGGCTAATAAGATCACTCTTAAGAGAGCCATTGGTAATTATACATTCATGATGGTATATGGAAGGGAAGCTAGATTCTCCTTGTCAATTGAATTATCATATCTAAAACTCAATAATCAATTGGATTTGATTGATAATGATGAAATGATAGTATGATTGGCAGAAATCATGGAACTAGAATAAGTCAGGAACTAGTCAATGAAAGTTATAGAAGAAAATTAGGGTCAAACATAGAGAACTTTCGACAAAAAATCATTTGACATGAGCTTCAATCAAGGAGACATGATTCACAAATGGGATGTAGATAGAGCTAAACCAAGAAGCACACCAAGTTTGATGTAATATGGAGTAGTCCTCATATTATAACTCAAGGCAAAGGAGCTAATGTATTCCAACTATCCAATCTCGATGGATCATAACTACCTATCCCAATCAATGGGATATATCTCAAAGCTTATTTTTGAGGTTGGAATTTATTCCAATTTTTTTGTAGATATTAGGGTTAGTTATGTTTTCTAAATAAGTGTTTTCACATAGTTTAACTCATTAGGAGTTTTTGTTTCCAGAGTTTTTTCTATTTTTACCTTATTTTTGTTCTTGTTTAGGCAAATCCCAATCTTGTTCTTCACAAGTTAATGTTTGTTAAAGTTTAAAATGACTCCATGCCCAGTGAACTAGAAGGCTACTGGAAAGAAAATGATTCACATGCATTCACCCTATAGAGGTCACCAAAAATGTTGATATTTTTGTCCCAAAAATATAAAAATATTAGGTAACCTAAGGGAGACCCACTATTTTTTTGGAAAAATTCATTAAAATAACCCAAAACATTCATTTCCTTAAGCTGGAAAATATCAAAGATCTGGGTGTAATTTGCAATTTACAAACTTGAAAATTACATCCAAACTTATGCTTCCCACTATAAACCAATTTAGTGGAAACATGATATTGGATAATAAATTTTAACTTACAAACTTAAAAATTTCTTTCCAACCTCCACTTCCCACGTAGATCACACCTCATGAAAATTGAAACTCCATTTACAATTTACATCTTAAAACTTACAAATTAGAAAAAATGTTTTGCTCCTCGTAAACCAAATACCCCACAAAAACTAGAGATTGGAATATAATTTACAAATTTCAAACTTTCAAATTGCTTCCTAACCTTTGCTTCCTACATAACACTCCAATAAAAAACTATAATTTTGGTTATAATTTGTAACTTGCAAATTTGCAAATTGCAACTCAAGTTTTGATTCCCATTGACCACCCTTCCTACAAAATTTGGAACTTCAATTGTAAATTTCAACTTGAAAATTTAGAAATTGTTCCTCAAGTTATACCTTCCCATTTTCCAAGAGTCAAACCATCCCATGGAATGTGGATGTCAAAGTGTAATTATCAAACTTAAATTGCAAAATTATTCATAAAATCTAGATCTCCTAGCAACCACCAACCTAAGGGAATTTATTAAAGAGGTCATATATAAACTTAATTGGGGTTAATGAAATTCATTATTTAATTTGAAAAAATCAAGTTTAGATCTCTATTCCTAGAACTATGAACCTAATAATGACCTCGTGCCACAGAAGCACACCTTTAAACACATATTCAACCATGTAATCGAGCCATGAACTTGAGCCACACCACCATTATTTCCACCTACATGGTATTTTGATTAACATCCTTCATTTTTAATCTATATTTTCCTCTTTCACACTTGATTTTAGTCATTTTTTTGATTTCTTGTATGTTGTTAGTGGATTTGGTTGCATTTTAGGGTTTTTTCTTTATTTTGCTTAGGCAACAATAGGGTTTTCAGTTAGTAAACTCTGGTATCATTTAGGGTTGTTCGAGTTAAAAATATTATGTTAAAGTCTTTTCCCCCCATCTTTATTTCCATTCAAAAACCTAGGGTTTTCCAATTTTTTGTACAAACTAATGAATATTCCCTTATAAAATTCTTCACATATTCCTTGCAGACTTTCCACTTGATAAATAAACTCCAAAACCCATGGGATTTTAACCTATAACTATAACTCATAATCCCCATAGAATTTTTTAGTGCATAGATCAAACCTAATCTTTACTAGAGTTTTCATTGGAGATCACAAGTGTATTTTTTATCTACCATCTCCACTATAGATTTTACCTACAGTTTAAACTCTAATGTCCCCCAAAGATTTCACCTATGTTTTTTACTTTCAAACCCCATAAACTCTGGAGTTGGTTTTCCCAAAGCAATTTATATAGAATTCATATCTGGGAAAGAGATGAAGTTTAAATCTAAAGGAACTGGTTTCACACACTTAGCCTATAATCTAATACAAATGAGATTATAGACATTTCCCTAGGTTACATTAACCTAGGGTATTTATGGGCTAGAGTAAATGCCAAATTCAAGAATGACTAGATTTAAATCATTTCTGATTTTAGACTGCCCCAGGCAATAGCCTTCCCCCTAACTATGTAGAGCCCTAAGTTGGTGATCACATTATCAAAACATTATGATGTGGATAAGAGAGAAGTGATAAATGATAAAGGGGAAATGATTCTAAACCTAGACCCAGACTTCATAGATTCCATGTTATTGATACCTAAATATGAGAGTTACCTAGACATAACTCTAGAGTCATCAAAGAAATTATATCAAGACAAAAGCATTGGATGTCAAAGGGTAATGAATAAATAATGGTTAACAATCCTTAGGGTTAAATCCACAAGATTTTATAAAACATTGGCAAGAATAGATTTTAAGGATGAGGTAGGTGATCTAATCATACAACTGAATAGGATCACTAGAACCCTAATGTAAAGAATTTCCAAGACTAGATGTACCAATATATATATGGGTAATCTACTAGAACAAATAGTACATCCACTAGGCATAGCTGATTGGTGACTCCATCCATAGATAGTTGAAGGAAGTCCAAAATATAGGGAAGTTTTATATGAATTCTTTTATAGTCTATATATTAGCTAAAGGGAGAGATTTCTTAGGACTAAACATAGTAGCTAACCAGGAAAATAAAATTTTATATTATTACCTTGACCTAACTCTTAAGACTAGTAGGAAACACTTTAAAAGATTAAAATATGAATTCATCTATTGCATCATAGTCATGTTCAACAAATAAATTGAGAAGAGAAGATTGTCTAATGCTTTCACTTTAGAGATTACCATCTAGGGATCATATTTTTTCCAATTCCCCACATACTCATACATTAGGGTATGAAGATTTAGCATTTGTCCTTACACCCTCCCGAGGTATATGAGTGACAAATGGGCATTAATGGAACCTGTGAGGCAATTATTTAAAACTCACAAGTTGTTATCCAACAAACACAAGGTGGGAATTCATTTCCACATTAGCATAGGGAGGTACACATTCCATTATTTATCAAAATCTAAGTGTGTAGAGGCTAATATGACCCAGATGACCTTGAGGGATCTAGAGGGTAGACAATTCTATGATGTGAATGGAAATATTACTAGTGCATTAGAAATATCAACATATTCATGTGTTCCCTAATATGAAGACTACTGAGAGGACTTACAATATGAATAAGAAGTAATATTGAAGTACTACTCCAAGATGACCCTTGATCAAATAAAGGATTTTAACATTACACCAGTCCCTAAGGACTTGGTTGATGATGAATCCCTAGTAGACAAGGTCTACTATGATAACAAAATATATGCTCAACCCCTTCAAGTAGTTAGCTAGTCTATTCTTGAATCTTTCTCATTAGTGGATAGAACCACCAAATTAATAAATAGAATGACCAATTGGCTAATGAAAAAGGGGGTCAAGGTGATAGAAAAAATAGTGAGTATCAATAAGAAACTAATATAACTCAAGGAGAAGGGAGTACCATAATTATTGAAAGGAATTTGACCTTCTCTATATGTTTACCTCAATTCACTAAGATCTTATAGCTTGGAGGTGATCCCATTTTATAATTAGATTTTCACATAGTGAGCTACAACATCAAGATAGGTGTAAAATCTATGTGATAATAGTAATAAAATCTATAAGTTCATATTTATACACAATAATACCTATTGTACACATTCATTAATTCCAAGAGTTGGAAACTAAAGTAATACAGCTCGTGTCCTTTCATCTTCATGTGTATTTGTGTCTTGTAATCTACCTTTTAAGACTTGCATTTTTACTCCCATATGTTTGAAATCCAAGAAACACTTAAAATGAACCAATAATAAGATAAAATTTAAAAAACTACTTTAAATTCTAATGGTCTCAACTATCTCTATATTTGAACATCCCAAGCTCTAGAGTTCAATATCCCAAGCTCTGAAGTGGAATAGTTAGCTCCTAAGAGATCCCAAAGCTTAAGTCTACCAAATTTAAATAGCCATAAATTTTACATAAAACTTTGAAATGACATGCCATTTTTTTAACTTGTATATTTTTTCAAAGGAAATATAATTATATAATTAAAAATTACTTTTAGAACCAAATATATTCTATTTTAGACTATACAACATAAACTAGTAATTTTTAGGTCTCAAAATTTCACAAGTTACACATATTTGATAGTTGGTTTTTATACAAACCAAGTCAGAAGATAAACACGATAATTTTTTTTTATCAATATATGTCTCCTCTATTCCCACAATAACATATCACATTAATACTATTTGATCAAACAAGAATTGTGTTGATTTTTATTGTCATATACTTTGTACATGTCAGCAAAGGTATAGAGACATGGAAACATTTTTAATAAAAGGAAAAATTAAATATATTAATTTCCAACAATGAGAGAATAAGTCATGGGAAAGGAAGAGTCACAATGGAATTTTAATACTATTTATAATCAAATTTAAGAAGGATTCTGTAGGCCATTTATTTAATAAGAAATATATTATGGTCTCATTCAAGTTATGAGTTATTCTTCTTCTTCTCTTTCATTTGTTTATGGTTTCCCATATTTTATTATTATAAGGTTGAATTCTAATTCTTTACATTAAACTATAGCTAAAAATTACGTGGATAGTATTTCATCTAAGGTCTTCAATGTTGCAGGTCCAACTAATTGTCAGGGGTTGAATAGTACATGCTTCATCAATGATAGAAATGAAAGATGATTTTATAAATATATATTAATTATTGGTTTTCGTGGAAGATCTTCATTTCTATTAAACAATGTGAAGTGGATAAAGAATACCAAATATTAATAGAGATGTGGTGTGATGTCTTTGAGGATGAATTCAAGGGTAAAAGTGGTCTTTACTCTCTTATTGGTTATATCAGGTGGTGGCTGGTCTCTATGTAAATAAGCAAAAATATGAAATGAGTGTTTAATAAAATTTAGGTTCATTTTATTTAAAAATGATAGTTTGATTCTTGTTTGTATAGTTGTAATTGTCATTATGACACCATCTCTGTGTGTCAGTGCTATAGAAGGAGTTATATATGTAGGAAATTATTCAATCATATGCATGAAGATATTTATATTATATTATAGTCATAACTCTTAATGAATATAAAATATATTAATAAAGATGCATCTTTTGAATACAGATTTCATTAAGCATATCAATTTTTAAGACATGCATTCCATGGTTGTATTTTTGTTAGTCCTAGTGGGTTTTCCATTAGTTTAGGTGTGAACATTTACATTATTATAAAATTTACCAAATGTCATGTGAATACTATGGAAATGAAAGCACATGGAAGAGTAGGTAGTTTTAGTGAATTATTGGAATTGATAATGAGACTTAGAGTTTATACAAGAGATGACATAATATCATACCATAAACTATAAAATTTTTAGTATAACACTAAAGGAACAATGATTTTTTGTTAGATGGAGAGGATGATAATTAGGTTAGTACGTTACAAAAAATTATCTTGAGAAAACATCATGTAATAAATTGGAGGTCAGGAATGTAGAATGATATATGGACTAGAAAAAGATGATGGGAAGGTTGGAGGAGTAACACATGATGATGGAACAAACATAGAGAGAAAGGGAAGATACTACTAGTTGCCTTGAAAGAGAGCTATAGGGATATAATTACCATACTAGATTTATGGGTGACTATTTATTAATTTCACTAACTTGATTCAAATGCATCAAATGGTCTTGTAATAATTCTAATGGGAAATATTTACTGAATTAGAATGTGGATTATTGGCAAACTAGTTGGCATGGTGATACAGTCATAGCCATTAGTTATCTATATTGGTACAAGGATGAGATAATCATTCATTATTTTTCAAGTGCTATTTATAAAGTGCACATAACCATTTTAGGGTGTTATTTTAGTGAAAAATTTTATGTTTTGAGTGGATTTGATGGCTAGAAACATTTTTCAAGTTGGTGGTATTTGATCTTGGAAGAAGTTATTATCTCATAATTTATTTAATGGCCTACCTTTTCTTGGAATATCCTTCCAAATAATTTTTTTACATTGGGTGGCCATGGTATTCACTGTTTCTATATGCCAAAATTTCTAAATAGTTGGTGAAGGTGATGGTGAGGTTGGTGGGTGGTAGTATATAGGCCATTCCTATCATCTTTATTGGAAGACTGATAGGAAAGGTCAAAGAGTCTACCAAATGAGTATATTTATAAAACTAATGTGTTGCTATTTTGATGGAGGTAAAATCACTTTTAGCAATTCAAGATTACATGGTAAAGTACTTCATGGTGTAATAATGTTCAATAATTTCAAGGTTCATTAGTGGGATGCATGAAGAGTGTTAAGTTGGAAAAATGAGAAAATCCTATTAAATTTTAGGTATAGATATACCATCTATAAAAAAATCTTCCCATTAAAAAACTATGGACAACATCTAAGACAAAATTATTCATTGATCCTTCTAACTTGATGATTGTTTAGTATTTAGTTATATTCTAGAAAAGTTTCATGTCAAGTTATGAGTTTTTAAAATTTAAATGCATTTTAAGTTGTATTAGATAGTTAAAATGATAAAAAATAAGAGGTCTAATAATTATGTTCAAGACTAACTAGATAGTAGTAGAGGAGGTCTGATAATTATGGCCTAGACTAGTTAGTTGTAGAAGAGTGGGGAATCTAGAAAGAGGACATGGAGATTAAAGTATTTAGTTAGTTATTTCACATGAATTTTTGATTGAGAAAATTTGTAAAATTTTGATTTATAAGGGACTTTATGTGTCTCAAGGAGAGACACCTATTTTAGTCTATGTGAGTGTTAGCAAGGGTATATGGACATGGAAATATTTGTAATAAAAGGAGAAAATAAATATAATAATTTTCAAAAAAGAGAGAATAAGTCATGAGATAGGAATAGTCACAAAGGAAGTTGAAAAATCTATATAATAAAATGTAATAAGAAGGATTATGTATGTCATTTATTTAAAAATAAATAGCGTTTATGGTCTGATTCTAGTTTTGAGTTTTTCTTGTTATCTTTCATCTATTTATGGTTTCTCATATTTTATTATTATAAGGTTAAAATTATAGTTATTTACATTAAAATAGAGATAAAAATACATTACTTTAGTCACTATATTAGATGGGCCTTTATGCCCTAAACACCAATTACATCTTGGCATATCATAAATGTCATACTCATTATACAAGGGACCATATCTTAAAAATTGGTGTAAATAATGTATACAACAAAGGTATATTAAAATTTATTAATTAAACATATTACATGAAGATAATAACATATTACACACATTTTCATATGGTGTATAACACTTGTAAACATGAAAAGTGACACGCCAATATTGTGAACTTAATTTCTCAAGGCCTGACTAAGATAAATAATGAAGAGATGATTGGAATGAAGAGGTAAATGCATTATAAATATTATGTGGTGGGATAAAAATATGGTTTTTGATGATGGGTGGTATGGGATGCTCATGAATATAGAAAAATATCTATGCAACGTCATGTTGGTCATTGAAAGTGGATAATTTATGGGAGACAAAACTCCAAGATTATTCAATATCAACAAATATGATGTATCATAATTCTTGGTCAATGCTAGGGATGAAAAATGGGTATATTTAGGTTGTATGACTCTAAGGATATGATATATTATTTTTCACTATCTAGTCAATGTCATATTTAAAGTGAATGATAATGAGATGAGGATAGTCAAGGAGTGATGAAGGTATAGACTTTGAGATCATTTTATTGATGACCTCACATATGGATAGGTATAATGAGTGGGTTAATTACATGCACTATTGATTGTTAAGAACATTTGGATGGTTAATAATTAGATTGGGAATGGGAGTGGAATCTAAAACCTTGTTTCTATGTTTTGCATTGATATCACTCTAAATGTTACTACCAAGAATTGGTGAGCTAACCCTAGGAATGATATTAAATATAATAAGGTATGGATGATCTGAATGTGTCATAAAATATTAAAATATAATGATGTGATGGATTTCTTAATCATATATATTTTTTGGGTAATGATATGAAAGAGATACTATTTTGAATGTGTAAGTCATGATTTTATGCTTGTGCTCATCTTGACAAAAACTATCTGGTTGTGTTTTTGTTTGTTTTTGGAAATATTTGATAAATGAAATAAAAGTTAATTATAATTAATAAAAACTAAAATTAATTTATAATTATTTAAGGAAATAGGAAATTAAATGAAAGTAAATGTTATTATTTTTGGTCTTTTCACTAATATTTTTATACATGCAATGCTAAATTTAAAATCTAGACCAAGTATGTAAGTGTTGATTTATACCCTTTTCTAGATGTAAAATTTCACATATATTCAATATAAATGAAACTCTTATTTACATGTTTTTTCATTATGAATGATTTAAACTATTGCATAATTAATCTTTACCAATATGTAAATAAAATAATAAGTCAAACCCTATAAATTATAACCTCTAATTATTCAAAAAATGATTTTTTAATCATACAAGCTATGAAAATTAAATGATCTACTATGAAATGAAATAAAAATAAAAATTATGATTTTATATTTTAGAATAGTGTTATTTTATTTATGCAAGTGAATGAAATCAAATCTAAGATGCAACTTTCTTTTGTCTAGGTTTTCTATATGTTTGTGTGTGTACTTATTTGTGAATGTAAAACTTATTTAGAAAAAATAAAACTTAATTACTTTGAAAAATTAAATTTATTTTATTTATTCCTATAGTTTACCCTAATTTTTTATGCAAACTATGTGCTTTGATAGATTTTAATATGCAAAGGTAAACATTGAAAATCTAAGCTATGTTTTTGGTGTAAAATATAGAGATAAGAAGAGTTATTTTCAAATTATTTTATGTTTTATAAATTTAAATTCTAATATAATAAATGGTAAATTAACATAATATAATATAATGAAGCAAAAATGAAAATAGAAACAACCAACTGGATTAATGGTGATGACCAAGAAAAGACAAAATATTATTTTAGTGAGTATACTATCCTCAAGTATGTTATCTCCTTGACTGTTTGATCATAATCCTTGGAAATTTTATAAAAAAATATGAAAAGAAAATAAGGAAAGAGGAACATAATATTAAAAAAAATATTTGCTAAATAGTCACTAAAATAATCCACAAAAGGCAAATAACTAGTTGATTCATGGATTATCCTCTCTAAGGTTGTGTAAAATAACTTGAAGATGGTTATAAAATGAAGCAAATGATCTTATCAAAACGAAAATAAATAAGGGTAGGGATATGTAGGATTTAAAAATATATAATATATAATTCCCATCTTGGATTTAAAACTCTAATAAAAATAATAAATTTCAAGGGAAGAAGTATGTTGTAGGTGGTAGTGAACTCAAGCTAGAACCAATTTTAGAAGAGGTGTGAGAGATAAGATTTGATAAAAATAAGGTTATTGTTAATATGGGATGACATTATATTGAAAAAAATATAAAAAATGAATAAACATATAAAATTATGCAAGAGGCATGAAAAGTGAAGTTCTAGGAGCTAGATTTGAAAGTCATGCTAAAACTACCACCTTTTATAAGTGCCTGTCATACAACCATCACAGTCAACAATAGAAATGAAAAAATAAACAATGTAAACACCAATATTTTAGTACAAAAATTCCACTAATATTTCACTTCCACTATCTTAGTTTACAAAACCACCATGGTGGTGTCATCACGGGAGAATAGGGTGTGTTACAAAGATGAGTGGTTGTGTCATGGTGACCGATGATTCCATCATCAAAGAAACAAAGTTAAAAATAATGGAAAATGACTCAAATGAAATAAATTCAGAAAATAAAAATGAGGCCAAAAATATCACAAAATGGAAATAAAGTTGAGATAGCTTTATATCTAAGCATATATAGGTAGAGGTCCTTTCATCATCATTAGATTTTTTATAAATGTTACATCATATAAGTTTCTGGGTACACACATATATCCCCCTTAGGGATACACCTTATCATTAATTTATTAAGGTTTTTCCCCAAGTAGTGTCACACTGAATGGAAAATGAGGATTAGAAAACTTACCTCACTTAACTTTGTGGCACAATGAAGCTAGCCAATAACTACATTATGACATGCGAACAAAAGATAGGGATAGAGTGTAGTTTTAAAAAGAAGAAGAAAAGATAAAAAGTGATTAAAACATGAATGATATTACTTACCATATATTTGAGGTGATTATACTATCATAAATATCTTGTAAAGGGACTAAATCTAAGATTAAATGATGTGAACATTTAACAACCACAATGAGAAATAAACATGCTACAAAAAATGTAAACCTTTAAATTTATTAGTTTGGGACACAAAATGAATTATTTAGGAAAAATATCTTTCTAAAAGTGTAAAAATGGATCTTAGAAAGAAAATTTATAAAAAATAGAAAAGTTTTAAAACATGATGTCTAGTTTGAAAGACTATATATTCAAAAAATTGCCAAAAATATAAAACATTCATCTAATTTTATTTTTGAGATTTTATAAGCTCTTGATTGATGGTGATAGAATTGAGATATATGTATAATAATAAATAATAATGATTATTAGATGTAAAATTTACTAGTTGGAGGTGGAGCTGGTCAGATCTAGATTAGTTTTGGTCATTTTTACATCTTTACCCCATTTTTAAAGTTTTGAAAAAAAACACTTAATTAATTAAATTTTAAAATTCCTTGCATGAATTGGATTAGGGGATTTAATAGGATATAATTATTTTATGTTTTTTAGTGTTTTGGATAAATTTTTAGCTTTTAAGGAGGGTTTTGGGTAAAGCCTAGTTATGTGTTGAAAACCACCACATTGGGATAAAACTTACCAATATTCCTAGACCAAAGGCTATGTTTTTGATGTGGTGGTTATGTAACCATCATGTTTTATAAGGGAGGTAGTTATGAAACCATTGGATATGTGTCAATTATTTAACTATCATAATATTAAAATAAAACTATCACCAAAATTTGAGGTGGTTTCATAATTGCTACCTACAAAAGATAGTAGTTTTATCTCATTTAGGAAAAAAAGAACTTTAAGTTAGTTCTAAAGTTATAAAATGGGGTTTTAGTGTTTTGGTTTTATATTTATATGAAGGGTGATATATTAGGTGGATATAATCTAGGTTTCAAGAGCAACTTCCATGAGTGATGGCATAATTGATAGTAGATGAGCTAGCCATTTTCTATAGGCCTAAGATATTGAGGATTACATAGGTCAGGATAATGCCTCCATAAAGTAGGTTATTGTGAATTATATTTACCTATTGGGATGTAGGTTGGAACACCTCCTAGTTTCTAAAGGATTTGGGAGAGTGGACATGTGTATAGGATTTTGGACTTGCACGAAATAGGTTAAATATTGACCTTGAGGGAGGCCACAGACAAGGGAGATGCTACCATCTAGGAAAAGTGTTTTAGTGATGGAGATGAGCCTAATATGGATATTAATTATGGAGTGATACTTAAAAGATTATAGGGAATATAGATCCCAACTATACATAACACTATCATTGGGATCCTTACGTCCTGATTAGTGGGAGACAAGGGGAAAATCACTTGTTTTATAGATATGAATTGATATATCATGGATAGAGGAGAGGGATTCATGATATTCATGGGATCAAAAGGTCTTAGAAAGGATCTACATTGATCTATATAATATCACTTGGCTGGGGGCACTTTATCTTAGTCACCCTTTAGTGGTTATGAGTTAGGTATATTAGAGGATGATCCTTTAATAGTGAGGGGTAATGATTGGTGATTTAAGGGACATAAAGGCCTCAATATAGACAATAGTGTCTCCTTTTAAAGATCTAAAATGAGTAGTTGGGACCTTGAAAAAAAAACTTGATTTCTATGCCTTATAAGGGCATGATGGGATAATGGGATGATGAGGTGGCATACCTCATAAGAACTACATGAGTGAAATAGATTATAAACATGATTTTATAGGTAGAGGTTCATCCTATAGATATGGAACTTGAACATTTTGAAATTTCATACACAACCCAAATTTTGGAACCTATGATGGTATACAAGGGTATTTGGGAGAGTAGGGATGCAAGCTTAGGTAGGTTATAATGGCACTCCCTCACATAGGGGCTTCTGATCATAGGTGAAACTAGGATGAGAGGGGAATATGATTAAAATTAACCTACAATAGGAGAATGAGATAATACTAGGTATCATCTGATGAAATGATGAGTACAAGGTATTCATATATCCATTCTAGTTACATTATCAGGTGGCATCTAACAATAGTTAAAATGACTAGCAGCACCACCATTATAGGGTCTTCTATAGAAATAACAAAAGTAGGTGGAGGGGATGGAGAAAGGGATATATAGGAGGTGAGGGACTCAATTAAAGGGAGGAAGAGATCATTATGAGCTCTAATGAGGCATGGGATCTTGAATACCATGAGGAAGATCTATGTAAAATAGATATTTGCTTATTTTAATTTATTCATCATTTTACCTTTCAACATATTTAATGATTAGTTTTATTTATTGGGCTGATTATTTGATGACTTTTTTATTTATTTTATTTTATATACATATATTATATGGAGAGATGTGATCATATATACTATGGTCAATCTCTTCCATGTGAGCACTAGGTTGACTCAAGATAAGATGTTGGATGACCTAGGACTACCTATTGGGATATACAAGCATACAAATGTTTCTAACCCATCTTATCATACATCTATGGAGGTTACTCACCTTTATAGGCATATAAATGGATTAGAGTCTCATGAGAAGACTCTTTAGGAGGTGATCTGGGATAAAGGAGATTGGGCTCCCTCAAGATAAAAAATGGGGGAGGTAAGGCCTCCCATGTAGGAATAAGCATGAAAATTCATAAGAATAAGAGCCATAACCCAAAACACTCCTTAAAAACATGAAATTCTCATGGGAAGAGGAGGAACACAATAAATATGACTTTTGATGGAGGATTCTAGGCTAACCTATTGTACGTGGACACATATTTTTTGGATTTTTTGGGATATTGAGACACACTTTCCCTCTATAGAGGTGATTTTATTGAGACATATGATGTATACAAAACTTGACATGATATATATATATATATATATATGTGTGTGTGTGTGTGTGTGTGTGTGTGTGTGTACACATATATGTACACACACACACACACACACACACACACACACACACACACACACACACATGCGCACACACACACACACACACACACACACACACACACACACACACACACACACACACACACACACACACACACACACACACACATTAGAATGCCCTTACCCATAAATATTAGCCCCATGCAATAAATAAGATGTAAGGGCTCATCATCAAGGACTAAGATAGACAATTTGGGTTACCTATTTTTGAGCATGCTAGTGTTTTTTAGTAGAGAAAACTATGCAAGGAAATTATTCCATAGACAATCTTCTAGACTAGGTTGTAGGCTAGAGTTTTCTAAGTTTACAAAGAACCTTATGAGGAATAAGGCTTAATTTTATCATAATGAGTAAGACAATAACCTATGTTATGTTGATTATGATATTTTTTTCTAAAGGAACAAGGTGATAATGAAAGTGAAATGGAATGACATGCTAAACTCTATAATATTTTATCATGTGAATTCGTAATTGAAAAAGGACTAGACAAAACTTTCAATATGCAAGATAACAAAAAAAAATGAAATGAAAAAGAGGGTAATGTGAAATGTAATTAATAAATGTAAAAATGTTTGAGGTGTAAAGAGTTCATATATTCACCAAACTCTTTACCTTATAAAGTGGACAACTGATAAGCTTCATTATTAAATTATTTAGTCACCAAATGTGGGACTATCCAAGTATGCACACATGCACATGTGCTTTCATGCATGTGTACACACGTGCATGTGCGTGCATGTGCACACACATGCGCGTGCACACAGTTGTGTGCACACGTGCACACACACACAGACACACACACACACACACACACACACACACACACACACACACACACACACACACACACACACACACACACACACACACACACACACACACACACACACACACACACACACACACACACACAATAGAATGTCCTTACCCAAAAATCATAGCCACATGCAACCAATAAAATGTAAGGGATCATCACTGAGGACCAAGATAGGCAAGTAGGGTTATCTAGTTTTTATCATGCTAGTGTTTTTTAGTAGAGAAAATTGTGTAAGGAAATTATTTCATAGATAATATTCTAGACTAGGTTATAGGATAGAGTTTTATAAGTTTACAAAGAAGCATATGAGGAATAAGCCATAATATTATCATAATAAGTAAGAAAAGAACCTATGTTAGGTTAATTCTAAGAATGTTTTCTAGGGGAACAAGGTGATAATGAAAGTGAAATGAAATAATATGGTACACTCTAAAATATTTTATTGTGTGAATTCATAACTAAATAACCAAATAAAAATATATAATATGCAAGAAAACACATAAAAAAATGAAAATTCAAAGAGGGTAATGTGAAAATTAATGAATAAATTTTTGAGGTGTAAATATTTCATATATTCACCAAAATAGTTACCCTATAAAGTGGACAATTGATAAGCTCCATTATAAAATTATTTAGTCACTAGATGTGGGCCTAGCCAATTGAGCTTGATTTAATAATATTCTTCCTTATTTTTATCTATTATATGATCAAGTCTTAGGACAAGGTATTTTAATTGTATAGAATGATTTTGGATATTCTTGTGGATCTCATTATATTTTTTATATTGCATGATTAACTTTGTTTTCCAATTTCTACCCTTGAGAAATTTTGTGAGAACTCAGTAGGAAACTATGTATGGTATTAGTCTACTACAAGAGAGAGAGAAGACCCAACCTTGTGAATTTTGGGTGGTCATTAAAATTAATTTTGATTTCTATAGTTCATATGGTAAGATTTTAAATATGGTGGGGGGGGGGGAGAAAGATTTCATCTTCTAATATAACTTCTAAACTAATGTATAAAATAATTTTTTCCCATGCATGATGAGATGATGATTGATTGTGTTGAAGGTATGGAACATCAAGCTCTTATAGGAATTTATCCTCGTACTCAAATAGTTACACCATGTCAACATGTATAATGTTGACCATTGGGTTATGAGCCTCTTATTTGAGAGGTGTGTAGCGCTTATAGGTTCAAATCCTATAAGGTTCAAATGGGAATTTGATAGTCTCATCATTTTATAGGATGGTTATGATTTCATAATCCTTTTATAATATTTGGGTAGGTTAAAATTTCAATATTTTCATAGATTGAAAGGAAGCATGATGGATTAATCCTTCTCTAGGGTACTAATAATCTCAGCCCTAGACTTGGTTGAGATAGCTATCATTGTGGTATGGGTTTCAATATTTAATTTTTCTATTAATTTGACCCCTTTGTCTTCATGCTTTTTGATTGATATATTTTTTGGGATCACAACACCTTTATTTAATATGACTACCTCAGTTTTTGGGGTACATTTGACTTAACCAACTATGGGGGATTTACCACACCATTGGCTGAAAAGTGATAATCAATGTGTCTCCTTGGTTGTTTATGCATGGTTGCTTTAAGGGAATCAAAGGATTTTGATCCCATTATGCAATGATGACTTGCATAGATGGAGGAGTCTAATTTACTAGAATAGGGCAGAAGGGATTTCCTTCATCATGTGAATCCATGGTCTACCCAAGATCATGTTGTATTTTGTATCATTATCAATCACATAAAACTATATCAACACTGTCTTGGGACCCAAAGTGACTAGAAGCATGATGGTTCCTATAAAATAAGGCTTGAGGTTATCATAACCTCTCAAAGTATTCCTAGTGGTGAAGCAATTGGTTTCTTTATAACTAAGTTTTTGGAGAAATGAAAAGGGGAATATCTTGACTTCCATCCCATTATTAACCATTAATCTCTTTACATCAATGTTATACATCCATACTTATAGATATAAATTTGTATCTCCCTTTCTATCCATTTAAAAATTTGGGGGTAGATTCCAAAGGTTAGATAAATAACCATTATCTCTCAAATTTTATCTAAGTGGGAACATGTATATATCAATATGGTTGATTTGATCATGAGGTGGAAGCATGACACTAGATATGTGGCTAAATCACAAGGAATAGAGTAATTATAAATAATGGGCATGAGAGTTTTTTTATCAAATCAAATAAAGAGATATGGGAAATTGTCTTTTTGAGATCATAAATTAGGTCATAGTTACCCACAAGTTTGGGGTTAGTGTCACTATCTAAGACATTTGTCACATAAAGGTTTGTGGTTTGATATTATCTTCAATGAGTAATTTTGTTTAAATATTCTTTATTTTCAACTCCACAATCCTAATTAGGGATCCATATTAGGGTTGGTTGTGCTAGAGATAGAGCCCTCAATGTCATGGGTACCAACTAATGGAGGTTGGTTAGTTTGATTTCCCTATGTTGTTTTATGGACATTACATCACTAATGTTCTAGCAAGGGATTTTTATTTATACCTAGGTTGATATTTTTTGGTGCCATCAGAGTAGTTTTTAGTTGAGGGTTTGCATTAATATTCCCTAAGAACATGTCTACATTTGTTTTTGGTTTTTAGGGAGTCTTTGAATGAAATTTTTAGATTCCCTATAGGCATGAGTATCATGTCCAATGATTATATGAAATAGGAAGTATACAATGGTATAAGAATACTCGGTCCTCTAATTTTAGTTTTGTTGACCAAACTATTGTGTTGTTTACTTGAGTAAACTACTAATTTTGATATTTTAGTTACTAGTCAACATGTTGGAATTAGTTTGGAGGCTGAATTTGAAATTACATGTTATGGGTTAGAGGATGGTTAAAATCAACCACATGAATTATGGGCTAAGGATTATAGTTCCTTGATCCTTCATTATAATTGTTATTATTATTATTATTATTATTATTATTATTATTATTATTATTATTTTTATTATCATTATTATTGATGGGTTGAGTAGGGTTGGTGTTTATAGGTTTGGCCTCTTATTTTGGTTTGTTAGATTATTTTTAGTGTAATTTAAATTCTTATTTATATCCTTAGGACCTTGGTTATTTGTATTGCGTTGGGTAGGGTTTTAATAACCTAAATTATTTTGATTTGGAACATCTGTATTTCCATTGTTCTTATATATTATATGACCATTATCAATGGATGCTTGGTCAATTCTTAATAACTTTCAAGAGCTTCTTGATAGGATTTATATGGTTTTTTTTTCATATCTTATTTTATTTCATTATTAAATGAGTGTAAGAAGAGATCACAAAATTCCCTTTGAGCAATGTGTGGGGTGATAATAGAAAAGTATAAGAATTTACACCATATTTGGATGAAGTGGGTTTGGATTTGTTATGTTCTTTCATGATGTGTAATAGATTTTATATACTAGTCTTAAGGAGCTTGTCAATGTTAAAGGCTTTGATAAAAAAACTCAATCATGAAATGGAGAAAGGATTGTATATATCCCTTAAGGAATAAATAATACTAATCAAGGGTTATTCATTCAAGGGTTTTTGAATTTTTTTCATAACTATGCCATCCCAATGCAAGAGATTTCAAACAATAATAGAATATGCTTTGACATGTGCATTTAAATCTCCTTCTCCTTTAAATTTAGGAAGGTCAAGTAGGGTATGAGGTAGAATAATCCTTGCATACTATGATCAATGGGATATTTTAGATATTAAATGTGGGTATTTATAGTATTTAAGTCTACCAAAGGCATGGTGGGATGGCATTGAAGAGGGGGATTTGGATAAAAATAATGTGGGAAATTATTGGAATGAATAAAGGTTGATAAGGTTGGATAAATTAAGCCAAAAATTAGTTACCCAACTAGGTGTATTTAGGGTACATAGGATGTTATGTTGGTAGAAGTTTAGATATAGGAGTGATAGGAGGTGTTTAAATATGAGTCATATATGAGGGAGGTATATTTTTAGTCACATAATGTACAATAATATAAGATGGTGGTGTGTTGATAAATACATTAATGGGATGAGTGTAAGGTGATGGCATGTTAACAACTACATTTTAAAGAGGGGTATAAGTATATAAACTCAAAATAATATTGTTAAGAAGAGGCTAGTATGATGGAGGAATGTTTAAAGCAATTGTGTTGGCAATGCCATGAGTAAGAATGTCCTTGGATATTGGTTTGAGGTATAAGTGGTAAGAGGTAGGTTAGATGAGTATAATGGTTCTTGGTAAGTAGCCTATAAAATATGAATGGGGGAATAATGGCCTTAGTTGGGAGGATAAGTGAGAACACCTTGAATTATATAGGTTTGGTTACTCTCTATGTATCGAATGTGACCCACCAAAGTTAATATTAGTTCATTCGATGAATAAATACTTTTAGTTATGGTGACCTCATTAGTAGTTAGTTTGGGAGGTATGATTTGATGACTAAAGATGTTTTTTTTTATTAGATGCATCCATAGGAACCATGGGTTACTTTTCATGTTGGTTGACAACACTTTTTTTGATGGTTTGGGGATGCAAAGGCACCTACAATATAATTATCCCATATTATAAAGTGTAAATTATAATAATTTTTTAATCATACCTAGCTACACTTTTGACATGTCAGGATCCTACTGCCCACTAAGGGCACACTTGATTACCTTTGTATTAGCAACTAAACATGGAATTTAACCAGAATGATAGGTAACTAGAAATATGAAACAACATAGAATATGAGAGACAATACCCAATTGTATTAATACTCATTCAGAAGAAAATACAATAAAGAAGATGCCACACTTCTTCTTCCCACACCTCTAGAGCTCCCACACTTCTAGGGTTCACTGTAATTCTCCTTCTACAGTTCACTCTCTCAATTACAGTCACAAAAATCAACTCAAACATAGAGTTATTGTTTACCTCCACCAGTTAGTAACAACATTGGTAGTACACCAAGTACACAACCGTACTCCAAGTAGATCTCCCTGCTCTTGCATCAACCTAAAAATCACCAGACCTTACTTACCATGTAGATGTCTCTACCCTGAAGAACCCTTGTCCTTGCCTCACCAAGTCCTTATGATTCTTCAACCAGTACCCCGGTGGATCTTCTAGTAGAACTTGTACAACCTGTAACTCTCCCTGATCATACACACTCAGTACCCCTTTGGAACTAGGAGAAGCTACTCTTGCTCTCTCTACAAGCGCAATGGCTTTCTAAGACACTTTACAATACAGCCCATGAGTCTATTATATAGATCTCATGCATACAATACTTAGACTTTCAATAATTACAATAATTAGACTCGCAACTCAATACCAAAAATAGTCTTTACATGCAAACTACCTATCTAAAAATAGACCAATCTAAAACCTACATGCAAACTACATGCACACACAGGTTGTCAACATCAGCTCCTCCCTGACTGATGTCAGCCAACTCATAACCGATGTCGGTTGCTTTTGCACTGTAATTCTAACCAACGTCAGTTGATTAGATCGATGCTGATTGCCCTGCAACTTGTTCTACAACTCAGCAACCTCCCAACAACCTCCTTCCCTATTTGCATTAGTGAAGCTTTTATCTCCACAACCTAACAATCTCCCACTTGGAGATAAATAGCTTCACTATACCTATACCTATACACCATCTAATTTGTTTCTTGGCTTGTATCCCTCTTCAAGTTCAATCCTGAAGACCAACCACCACATAACCTGTGGTGCACCTCCTGTCATCCAAGTAACCTGCCACATCTGAACCTACAAACCCATGTAGTGAAGACCTTGACCCTACATAGCATGTTAACCTGCTGCTGGTCCCTCTCAGATACCTGAAAATCCACTGAACAGCTCTCTAGTACTTCTTCCCCAAATTAGCTCCAAACTTTTTGACAACTCCCACTACTTGGGAAAAATCAAGTCTACACTCAACCTCATGTGATTTCAAACATTGTTCTAAGCTCAGCTTGAACTATCTAGCCCTTGGTGTGCTTACCAGTTCTGTATCTTACATATTGAACCCCGCCAATACCTTCTTCACATCAACTCCCACTGGAGACAAAATCAACCTGTGATCTTCCATGTCTCTCATGCCAAAGAATTTCACTGCTCCCAAATTCTTCATGACATACCTCTGAACTAACTTTACCTTTAGCTTAGAAACTCCATGCATGTGTAACCCTGCAACAAGCAACCACACAACATATAGTAATAGGATAATGTTGCAATCATCATCCAACCTGGTAAAGACACAATATAATGGTCAAACCTCCATTGTCCTACAACCTACTCAAGACCATATTCCATAGCCTTCCATCTCACGTATCCATCCACTCTCTTCTCTAACCTAGGAATCCATTCCTCATCCATGGCCAAGCTCCCACTATTTTTGGATTCTACCTACATTGCCTCTTCACATCTTGTTCTTGACCATCAGTGAGTAAATATAAAAGAAGGTAAATGATGAATATGAGTTCACTTACCCTTTCAATCCTCCATATGGGTGTTTGAGACTCCTTAAAAGTGTGCTATCCACCCAACATCCGTTCTAGTGACCGATCTCAGCCATCTCCTAATTTGCACTCGACTGACGTCAGTTCCCTATGATTGACCCTAACTGTCGACATCGGTTGTTTGACCGACGTCACCTACTGCGCAACACCACCAACTCTACTAATCTACACATGATCAATGTTGGTGCCTATCTATTTGACGTGACCTCTTGAGTACCTGTGTTCACCTATGAGTGATGACTTTTTACCTCACGAACTCCTTTGGATCAAAACCCTATCTAAATCAACACAGCCCTGCTCAGAATAATCTAGTCCCCTCAGTTGATCTCTATCTGTCATCTCCTCCATGAACACCAAGGCTTTCCAGTTCTTAAGTTTTTCAAAGATATCTATCTTTTGCTTAAGAACATGCATTCCCTTCTTACATATGTAACCAAGCCTACAAAGCCACATCTCTACAATAGAAGGTGAATCAGTAATATAAGTAGATAGATAAAGGATACCTACTTTTTTACCACTGTCTAATTCAAGTGCATTTACTATGAGAGTTACTATGCATCTCTCATCACCCAGCTTTCTTGAAGAAATTAGACTCATCTCCAAGACTAGGACTTGCATGACCTCCTTCAACACCCGTGTGTTTACCGTCTACAATTTTAGCTTCACTTCCCCTTTGCCATCAATTTAACAAGGCTCACCAACCCCTAAATAAATCTTTCCAAAGTCTCCCTAGACATACCCATGAAAACATGCTCTATTTCAGGCTGCATGGAAAGAGGTAACAAAATCTATAAACCAAGATTCTACTTTTTCTAGAGCAACCTATGCAACATCACTTGCAACATCTACTTCTTCTTGCTGATCTACTACCAACCAACAATCTTTCTTTACCTACTCTTTCTTTCCATCAATTTGACCATTCATGCTATTCCATTTCTCCATTCGTAGCTTACTTTCTTCTACCATTGCTATACTCCCACTCAATCTGAAACCCCTGAGAGTGACCTGGTCAACTTGGTCAACCTACAACCTTAGCTCTGATACTAACTATTAGGATCCTACTGCCCACTAAGGGCACACTTGATTACCTTTGTATTAGCAACTAAACATAGAATTTAACTAGAATGATAAGTAACTAGAAATATGAAACAACACAGGATATGAGAGACAATACCAAATTGTATTAATACTCAATCAAAAGAAAATACAATAAAGAAGATGCCACACTTCTTCTTCCCACACCTCTAGAGTTCCCACACTTCTAGGGTTCACCTATAATTCTCCTTCTATAGTTCACTCTCTCAATTATGGTCACAAAAATCAACTCAAACATAGAGTTTTTGTTCACCTCCACCAGTCAGTAACAACGCTGCTAGTACACCAAGTACACAACCGTACTCCAAGTAGATCTCCCTGCTCTTGCATCAACCTACAAATCACCAAACCTTACTTACCACGTAGATGTCTCTACCCTAAAGAACCCTTGTCCTTGCCTCACCAAGTCCTTATGATTCTTTAACTAGTACCCCAGTGGATCTTCTAGTAGAACTTACACAACCTATAACTCTCACTGATCATACACGCTCAACACCCCTTTAGAACTAGGAGAAGCTACTCTTATTCTCTCTACAAGCACAATGGCTTTCTATCACACTTTAAAATATAGCCCATGAGTCTATTATATATCTCATGCATAAAATAATTAGACTCTCAATAATTACAATAATTAGACTCGTAACTCAAGACCAAAAATAGTCTTTACATGCAAACTGCCTGTCTAAAAATAGACTAGTCTGAAACCCACATGCAAACTGCATGCACACACAAGTTGTTGATGTTGGTTCCTCCCTGACTGATGTCAGCTGACTCATAACCAATGTTGGTTGCTTCTGCACTATAATTTGAGCAATGTTGGTTGGCCTGACCAATGTCGGTTCCTCTGCTACTCGCTTTGTAACTCAACAACCCAGCAACCTCCTCCATGTTTGCATTAGTGAAGCTTTTAGCTCCACAACCTAACATGACATATAGGATTTGTAGATTAACTAGTGATCTTGTTATAACATGATGGTTGGTCCTATTTCCATCATGAAGGACATTTTTTATAATAAGGGTTATCTATAATGGTTTCAAATGGATCCTACAACTTGTATTTCACATTTTGTGTAGAAGTGTTATTATTTAAAATTTGTAGGGAAGATTCAGTTCTAGGTTGAAGCCTCCTTATATATGCATCTAGACTCAAATTTATCTCAAATATATCATGACTATAAATATTTAAGGAGTATACAAATACCCACAAAATATGGAAGAGAGGGAAAAGTGGAGAAAAATAAAGAAAAGAGGAATAGGAAAAAAGATATGCCTTTCATATTGGGTTCATCATATTTATACACATGTAAAGTGACACATTAACCTTGTGAATTTGAATTACCAAGGTATAACTATGATAGTTGATGAAGGAATCACTATAATGAATAGGTCTAAGGTTTAGGGAGATTAGGTTAAAGTATCAACACTTGGTTTTAGATCATGGGTGGTAAGGGATGTTCGTGATGATACCACAATATATATTTAACATCATGTTTATCATAGAGAGTAGATAAATGATGGTATATATAACTCTAATGTCCTTTATTTTCTTTAAGTATTATGTATTGGAGTTCTTAGTTGATGTTAGGGATGACAAACTAGGTATAGTTAGGTTGGATGACTCTAGGGATATGATCAACTATTTTGAGTTGTCTATTCAATTCCATGCACAAATAAAATGGAAATAAGATGAGGTTAATCCATAGGAGATAAAAAAGAGTAGTTATGAAGGTATAGATTTGGATATCATTGTATTAATGACATCACATATATATGGGTATAATAATTGGGTTTACTTGTGTAAGCTCTTGCTTGTCAATTTTTTTGAGATAGTCAAAAATGAGATGGGGAATGGGAGGAATGGAATTTTTTTATTATCAATTATACATTAATATCAATCTAAATGTTACTACCAAGAATAAAATATATAACCCTAAGAAATATACCAAATCTAATAAGGTATGGATACTCTAGAAGTGTCATAAAATATGAAAAGATAATGATATGATGGATTGATTAAACATATAGATTGTCTAGGTAATGGTATGGAAGAATAACTTTTTTTTCTAAATGTGTAAAGAAAGGATTTGTGCTTTAACTCATTTTGACAAGGATTAACTAGTTGTGTTTTTTCTTTTTTTTTAATATTTCATAATTTAAAGTAAACAATATTAATTACTAAAAACTCAAAATTAATTTTCAATGATTTAAGGAAATATAAAATTAAATTAAAGTAAATGATATCATTTTTGGTCTTTTAAATTATATTTTGATGCATGAAATTCTAAACTAAATTATCTTAGAGGCTAGGTATGCAGGTGCTAATTTTTACACTTTTCTAGATGTAAGATTTCAACTACATGCAAGATAAATCTAACTCTTATTTTTGTAGTTTTTAATTATGAATGAATGAAACTATTGTGAATTAAAATTTACTAAATATGTGAGTAAAATCATAATTTAACCCAAGAAATTATACCTTATAAGCATTTAAAATTTTATTTCTCAAACATAGAAGCTAGGAAAACTAGTTTTTGGTGTTTTGAATGATTATTTTCTAAAATAAATGATCTATTATGAAATTAAAGAAAAATAAAAGTTATATTATTTAGTTTTATAGAACCATTTTTTTATTTATGAAATTTATTAAAATTATATCCAAGATACATACTATCTTTTATCAAGGTTTTATAGGGGTGTGTGTGTGTGTACTTGTTTGTGAATGTAAAACTTACTAAAAATTGAAAATGAATAGTTTTGAAAATTGAAAGTAATTTATTTTGTTCCTATAATTTACCAATTATTTTATTTTTTGTGAATATAAATTGTAATCTAATAAATGGGAAGTCTAATCTAATTTAATCTAATGAATTAAAATTGAAAATAAACCCCCTAACCTAATCAATGGTGATGATTAAGCAAAGGAAAAATATACTATCCTTAGGTATGTTAACTCATTTATTTATCAATCATGATCCTTATAAGTCTAAAAAAATCATTAAAATAAAATAAGGAAAAATTAACACAATATTAAAAATAAAAGAAGCTGAAGAGTGGCTAGACTAGTCCACATACATAAAAAAATGGTTGTTGATTTAAGGATTATCCTCTCCAATTTTATGTATAATAACACAAACATGATCACAAAATAAAGAAAATGACATTTAAAAACTAAAATTATGTAGGATAGGGATATGTAATATTTATAAATATTCAATCTCTAGTGCCAATATTGAATTTAAAACTCTAAGGAAAAATAAATACTTGTAAGTGAAGATAGAGATGTATGTGGTTGTGAACTAGAGCTTGAACTAATTTTAGAAGAGGTGAGAGAGACAATATTTGATGAAAATAAGGTTAGCACTAAGTTGGGATGTCATGAGTGTGAGCACTAGTTAAAACAAGGAGTAAACATGAAGACAAACATGTAAGACACATGAGAAGTGAAGTTTTAGAAGCTAAAATTGAAATACGTGCAAAGGGTGAAAAAACCATTAACTTTTGAAGGTGTTTATTACACATCCATCATCATAAAAAATGCAAACATTGAATTCAATGATGTAATCATAATAATCAAAGATAAACAAATGTGATTTAGTACATAAGTGATGATAATATGACAATTCCAACATGGTGGTTTATAAAATCACCATGGTGGTGTCATCATGGGAGGGGTAGTTATGTTACAAATATGGGTAATTATGTCATGTGGGAGATGGTTCCATCACTGAAGAAATAAAGTTAAAATGAATGGAAAAGTACTGAGATAAATAATTTTAAACAATGAAAAAGATTAAAAAATTATCAAAAAATGGAAAATAAGGCTGAGGGGACTTTGCATTTGAACATATATATATAGGTGGAGGTCCTTTCATCATCATTTAATTTTTAAAAAATGTTATGCTGTGTAATTTTTAGGTGCATACTACCCACAATTATTTACTTAAGAGTGTTATTTACAGATCCAACATATGTATTTTTATATTCCCTTATGTCATATTAAATATGTTGATCGTAGTCTTAAATATACTTTGAAATTTGATTGGTTTCATACATGACAAATTTATTGACATATCTTACATAAATATTTATGTACACTATATGGAATGTTATTTTACAATATATGTAGTGTACACCTATGTACCATATTATCCATATTTATGATTATAACACATTCATTTTATATTAAGATTATGAGAGACACTACATATGCACCTTGCATTATTATATTTCTAGGCCCTTATGCCATATACATCATTTTTCACCTTTTAAAATTATGAATATCATACTTGATACATACATCAATAATACATATCCTAATAAGGGGAAAAATTAATTTTCATAATATATAAACATTAAAATTTTCAAAAGACCAAAATCATTTATTTATGCAACTAGGGTTTTTACATCCATGTTTTATGCACATGATTTTCATAGTATTTATTTGAGTGGGTTATATAAAAATATATAGGTTACACATGATTATGGATTATCCAAAGGGTTCATGGCCATTATTTGACCACATATTTTGGGGAATTTAAATGGGAGACATGCCTTACCTATGTCACAAATCCATATAACATATTATCATAGTGATATATTTTATTTCTATCTTATCATTGTGAGCCATTTACATTAAATAGACATATTATTAGTACTTATATCTTATATATTACAAGGATATATAAATTAAAATTATCCTATGAGTTATGTTTATTATTATGTGCAAGTCCTTGTTCATGAATTTTTATGCTTATTTGTAAATCCTTGTCCTTGAAGGATACTCTTGTTGTCATGTATTATGAGTCTATTCCTTGTGTGTTGTCTCACTAAATTATATGTGGCCACAAAATTGTGTGAACATGGGAGTGATTTAATATTACTATACTATGATTATAGTTATGATATAAATCATTCATATTATTTTACTATGATGTGTGGCATGATTTAAATCATGCACATTTACTATGTTATACATACATGGTGCCTAGGTTTACATGATACTTACAATGAATTTATGTGGGTGTTTTAATTAATTTATCTATCCCAACTAGGGGAATATTTTGTGACTCTAAATTTTCCAATATTTTTTTCATTAGGGGGAATTTTACCCTCCTGAATTGAGACTTATATTGTATTATATTTCCTAAACTAGATTACACTATTACATGACATTTTATATAAAGATCAATAACTAATGGGGCATGAATAAATGCCAATTTTATCCATACTATATATAATTTTATATTATTATTACATATGGTGTAGTTTAATTTTTTTATTCTAAGATGACATAAATAGGTTTCTCATCACTCACCTCAAAAGGGAGATATAAATATACTAGAATAATATCTGAATATTTCCATGGTATATAATCATGAGATTCTTTTTAGTGTATCACCACAATAGTGAAGCATGAATAATTTTTTTAGAGTATCACCATAGAAGCAAAGAATGAACATTTTTTTAGAGTATCACCATACTATAAAAGCATAAGTAGTTTTGTAGAGTATCACCATAATATAGAATTATGATAAATTTTTATAGAATCACCATAGTAGAAAATAATTATCTAGTTCCTTGATCAATAAGTGGAGTGGGCACTAGTCACTCCCAAAGAAGTGTTGGTTATGTTTTAGAACTTGTTGAAAGTTTATTAACATGAGTAGTTAGGAATTAATATATCCTATAGGATTTATAGTGATTCAATTCTTTTTGAAAGTTTAGTACTAGAGGAAGTTTGTTGCAACATTTGGAAAAAAATATAAACAGATGTATTTATTTCTATGCTCTTTTTCAATGTTTAAAATTTAAAAACATCAAATTTTAAGAAATATTCATTGTAAGCATGATATAACCTTAACTACTTGTTGTAATTGTGTAATTTTTTTAGGTATACTAATAAAATCAAGTGTGAATGGAAACCTATCTCAAACTTATATAAAAATTTATACACTCTTCCTTGTGTAAGTGAAGGTACACCTATAAATTATTACATTTTTATTTTTATGAACACATGCATTTAGTCATATTCACATACCCATGTTAAAGTGGGGGAATTATTTAGACACCTAAATGTGTAACAAGATCCTTTTCCTTAGTGTCTTTCTAATAATTTATCATAATTGAATTACTTGTGTTTTATTTTCCATTTTAGGACTTGTTCATACCCAAATCGATATTCATGTTGGCCCTTCAATCTCAAAATCATATATAACACATCAAAATATATATGTTATCCTTCCTAATTTATATTTTACACGTTTCCATGTTATGCATAGACTAACACCCTAATTTATCTTTAGTCAAATTAAAGGCTTGAAAAGTATACCCAAGACCATTTTGTGGGTCTTTCTACACTTTGTTGTTTGTTATGTGCCTTAATGTTTACTATTATCACTCTTAGAGTTTGCCTAATAACATATATTTTCTTATATTAACATATTTATAAAAAGTCATGTCGATTCACTTCAATAATTTGAAATTAGACAATACACTAAGTATAAGAGCCAAAAGGTGAGCCTATCCAAGTTATAAGCTTCATCATTCCTCCTACTTCAAGTTGGGCTTCATTGATTCATGATTTATAAAATTAAAATGGAGTTGTTTACTTTCATATCTCACCATAATTATACCAATAGAATGTTTATATTTACATATAGTTACATATAAAGTTCAATGGAATAGGAAGTTCAAGTTCATTGCTCA
Source organism: Torreya grandis (assembly GCA_037957365.1). Lineage (NCBI taxonomy): Eukaryota > Viridiplantae > Streptophyta > Pinopsida > Cupressales > Taxaceae > Torreya > Torreya grandis. The sequence continues at coordinate 437,412 of JARHVA010006691.1, read as the reverse complement.
AGATATTCAATTTACACACACTTAGAACTATGTGGAGGTTTAATTATAGTTTTTTGAATACATAGTTTGCAACCCAAACTTAGTGGATGATAGACTCCATAAAAATTTATTTTTTTATGAGTATTAAACTGGGTCAAATATGAAAAAACAATAAAATCAAGGATTCTACCTAGTGAAATATGAAAGTGAACATAAAAGATAAATAATCATTAAAAAATGAAGAAACACTAAAGAGCATAGATTCGTAAAACCTCTATAGGTATAAATTCATGGCCATAGTAAAAATTAGTGTGTGAATGTACCTTGTAATAAGAATACCAAATTTAAACTCATTAGTGAATTATAGGTTATAAGTCTTCCTAGGTAACTCAGATTTTACACACATGGAAGATAGTTTTCATAGTCGCATCCCAAGTTCATATTTTAGATTTTTTTAGATGCGATCATTATATCTCATTTACTCTCATTTTCAATACTTTTATCATTGTTATTATATACTTGAGATATGTTTATAATTTAAATGCTATAATAGATCTTAATTATATACTTTACTTTTTTACCATATAATTAGGTATATTTATTAGTGTAATTTGTTTAACCAAATTGAGTATACCTTAATTAAGGTAAACAATTGGGTTACTTGTCCTATTTATTTAAATATTTATTTTGAGTTCTTTCATAGTTAAGGATTGCATTTTCTTATTCCATAGTTTTTACTCTTGTATAGCTTGATTCATGGATTATAATCATAATATGAATTATTGTGATGTAAATAAACAATTGATAAATGATAACAATCTTGATGTTACATGTGATAATAGGATTAATGAGGATATGATTAAAACATTTATAAAACATATTATGAAATATCCTTATTTTATTCATAAAATCATGTAGATGTTAAATGAATTAACTATGGTATATTTTCCTTCTCATATTTATAATGATGCACCTATAATTTTTAGTGATTATTCATTTATCTCATCTAGTTTTCCCATGTTTGAAATGCATAATCAATTATATGATTTTAATTAATACCTTAAGTGTTATATTATGCCTATGCATGATATATTGACTATGATGTATTCCATAGATGAATTTAAAACACAAGTGTGTGAATTATACCATCATTTAAAGTCTTTTTGTACTAGGTTAGCTTCCAAAATTATACATTTGAATCCTATTCCTTGAGGTATATTTGACATGCATCTCCCATGTGGTTTTATTATACCAAATAAATAATTATTTGGTGGCCATGGAGATTATTATATGTACATCCAATGATTATTTTACTCTATAAGAAACTATAACAATAATTATTGAATATTACTTAAGTTGTTATCAAAGAGCTTGATTGGTGGTGCCTTAGCATGGTTCCATGATTTCCTATTGAGTCTTTTCATTAATCTCAATTATTTATAGATGCATTATTAGATATTTTTATCAATAATAATGGACCCCATCCCACATTTGAGAGTATTACATCCCTTTAAAAATATACAAATGAAGATATAAGTGGTTACATTATTAGATTTGAATATCAATTTCATTCCTCAATCTATTAACCATGTAATATTTAAAAGAAATAAGTATTGATTGATATCCTTCTGACCCCTGTCAAAGATAACATACTTGGAAAGAGTTCCCAACCACTCAATTGTCTTTGTTATATGGTTGTTATACTTATGGATGAGACATAAAACAAATATAAAGATCCTAATAATTTTTTTGACACCACTAACCATGAGATTAATCTAAATTTACCTACATATTTATCTAAAGAAAGAAGTACACCTCTCATGACATCCTCAAAAGGATAAAAACACTCTATAGATTTTTTAAAGACCACAATACTATACTAAGAAGGTTACTCAAAAGGAACTTGAATGCATTACGATTATTTGAGAAGCTAATTAAAAACATGTTCCAAAATATTACATCTTTTTTTAATACCATATAATCATAGGAAATACAACAAATAAATGCATTGATTTCCAAAATAAAATCCAAATCCTTTTTTATCATGGTTTAATATCTATTGAAAATGTACATGGTGACTACCCCACTCCTAAATGAAATAATACCATTCTTAAAAATAATGAAACATTACCTTTAATAAATTATCATTTACACATGATAATGCACCAATGACATTTTCTAATGACTCTTGTGAGATAAATTATTAATATACAATATCTTTTGTGATTACCATTTTTATGGAGGGATAACAAAGAGATTTTTTTATAACAAATAATAAAAATCAATTCAATATGTGTAGTATTCCTTCCCTTGTTACACTTTGATATGAAATTGAAAATATAATGCAAGTAACACATTCTTTATCAGTATTGGGAACTATTCGATTACCTACGTATGTGGGTCATTGATCATGCATGAATATATTATATGTTATGCCATCCTTATTTCATTATAATTTCATATTGAGAACTTCATGGTTCTAAATATCAATAGCAATAGTGGATAGTACAATAGTCAAATATATTTTTATTTTAAAAATGATGCAATTAGAATTCAACAAGCTATCATGAATAAAGAATAAATTTTTAAACTACCTATTATAAATTTGATCAAATATCAACATAATATTTATCATCAATACTTTGAGGAATTTAAATTGAAAATGATAATTTGATAGTGGAATATATAAAACAATTAGAAAGCATGAATCCACTATGTTTTTATGATGACACTTTGGGGATAAATGATATTATTGGCTTATTGTTTCATATTAATTTTTTTGACTTTAGCATATAAATTTATAGATACTTTGACATCATACATTTGATTATAGCATTTACCAATCTAGTTATTTGAGTAAAAATCATTGAGTTTAAGTTTATGCCATCATGACCCTTTAAGTTAAAACTAATACAACTACATTACCTTGACCTATAATTAATAATCATCCATGCCATAATATTTATTTATAGCCTATTACAATGGATCATATCCAAATAATCTACTGAGATTTCACCTATATCATGACATATTTGAATTAATTAATGTGTTTTTAAGGAGGTTTTGGTGGTTCTTTAATCCCACTCTCCACATATCTATCTTTAGAATAATTATTTTATTTATTTTAGATAATAAAATATTATTATATATAACACCTTGGTCTTGTACACTTTAAAAATATCATCATGGATCTACCCTTAATTTCTAGACCCTCTTCTTGCCAAAAGGCTCACATTCTCCATCTCAATGTGCCTAACTACTTATATTATGAATTAACCCTATCATTTTGATGACCTAAATCACATTAATAATATAAAAATATTAAAACATGATTTATATACTTCAATTTTGGCTACAAACCTTTAATAGTTTTCTACCCTTCTAGACACTTGCATTTTATAGAGGGATACTAGCATCCAATTTTCTTAGCAAATTTCCATACCTCAAAATTCATCCAAATTGAAAATATTTAAAAGTTTTTGGGTCATCATATTTATATTATCTAAAATTTTCATGATATATTTTTAAAAGGTGTGGTATAAATATAAATCAAAAATTAATCATTATTCATCTAGCAAATACTAAGCAATCACCTATTCAAGCTGATTCAATTACACAACTTCGTTATACTACCATATTCTTCCCTATTTCTATATTAGTCATAGAAGTATTCATTTTATAGGTATGAATCATTTAAATAAGAATTTATGAGTAGTATTTTCAAGTTAAAAAATAGACCATTTTATGTCTTTACATATGAGATATGGCACCCTTGTGCACACATAATCCCACACTTAGGGGATAACTACATATGTTTGAGGCATCCTTTAGAGTATTAAATATGTAGGGAGAGCTATTAACAAAGGGGTCATGTTATGACATGGAATTTAACCCTTATGTTGGATTCATTTATGTTCTTCCACTCTTAGTCACAATATGGAAACAACCTCAAGATGTTGGTTTCTATGGTGAAGTTAAACATCTGGAGAAGGCCATCTTCCTTCTGATGAATCATTTTAACTAATGTTTTCACATGGAAAATGGTTAAAAAGGGGGAAATGGATATTAATAAGGATTCACCAAATATAAATGGTAAACTCCCATAATCTTGAACCCACACTATATCTGCATAAGATAATGGAAGCTTACACAACCTTAAAATCATGCTAATTGCATAAGTATTTCATAGAGTAGGTTCAAGAAGCAATGCATGCAAATAAAGAGGAGTTATAAGACTCACTGAGAGATTAAATCAATGGTAGAAATAACACTAATATATATTTACAAATAGCTTGAAATCACCTTAATGAGGTAAAAAAGAAGGACAATGGATATGGAAGAATCTTCTCCACAAGCCATTCATGCACAACTCACTAAACATTGATCCAAGGTAAGAGATAGGAAAATAAGGTCCTTTATTGATTAAATAAGTAGTTCACACATATTTTTGATAGGGTTTAGCCTTATGAAAATGATATCTTGTAATATCTCAAAGAGTCCCTTGATACTCCAAAAAATGAGCATATTTACAAATGGGAAAGAATGGGTGATATATAGAAAAGGGAAAGAGAGAAGAGAGGGAACTTGTTAACCCAAAACAATCAATGAGCTGCCACTTTCAACAAATGCTCCAACACCTTTTTTTTAATTAGGACTGAACCTTCATTAAAAAATTAGCCTGTATTTACTCCAAAAGTCTTCCAATTTTCTCATTGGCTAAGAAATGCACTAAAAGATAAGGGTCTATTTTATAGATTATGAGTCATGATCCTTTCAAGGAAGAAATATCCTTAAGATCTAAACAATGTTGAATACTCCACTATATTCTACAATCTTATATCTCTTTGCTTTTATCTTCCATTCCAGCTTCCATTTGACTTGCTTATGAATATAAAATACTCAAATCTTTCTATTAGATAGAGCCATGCCACATTTGTTTTTAGTGGTGGTAAGTACCCTTTTTGTTGAGGATATAGCCATGTCGATAGATGAGACATTTCTCCATAACTATATATTTGACCCTACTCCATCTAATCACCCTTCTTTACTATATATTGAAAACCAATCTAATTTAATATTTTTCATATACTCATTATATCGATGAAAACTTATAGGCTTCTTGATCTAATTTCAATATCTAGTTACCTATCTTTGATCTCTATATTAAGCCCTAGAAGACCTATTTTTACCTCTGAGCATTTATGGAAACTAATAATTCATTGTTTACATAGATATTCTTTAATGAGTAATGATCACAGTCATAAAATAATTCTACAACCCCAAAAGATGGGCCTTGTAAGTTCTAAATATTTGAACTAGAGGTTGAGACTATGATTTAATGGTAAAGATACTTCATCATAACCATCCTAACTATGATTGTGTCTACTTGTGATATTTGACCAACTCTAATGGTGATAAGATGATATTTATAGGACTTGTTTCTATTTTGACCTAAGTCAAATTCATTCTCCATCTAAAATCCATATCTTTCAATATTTAATATTGACCATTGATCTTGGTCTGGACTTCCTAAACTATGCCATCTATCAGCTTTTCATTTATTCTCAGGATCATGCTGTTAACCCTTTTAACTTCTTAAACTCATGTGCACTATTTTTCCCTCTTTATACAAATGAATGTGAGCCATATATCTTTTTACTAGTTTAACAAGGTTGAAACACTTATCACACCCACATTTACTCTTAATATCCATTAACATTTTAACCTATTGTTCACCATTGATATGATTTATATTAGTGAAAGTGTATTATTAATCTACCTAGACCCATTGGATTTGTCATTTAATGCACACCATTAGATCTAGATTCTAATCTCAATATTATGTCACTTGTCACTTGCACATTCAACCTAGAGATCCTTTGACCTTTTGACTTCATGCTCACCATTTATTTTTGATGTACAATCAAATATGCTTCATTAAATATTTGGGACCCATTGACATCATCAAGTTATTTCTCACATTATATTTGATCTTAGATTCCAATATTTGGACACTTGTCAGCTTCACATTCAACCTAGGAATATTTTGAATTCACATGTCTATTTTATGAAGCTTAAACTTGATGTCCCTATGCACGTTTCACTCTACAAGTCTAACTTTAAAGCTTTATAACTTGAGATAGATAGCTCATAGAGACATGGAATTTGTAGAGGATGATATTAAAATTAGAAACATTGATCTTGTGTGATCCTTTGGGATTGAAAGGCTTTTTGTGAATATTTATAAAATGCACAATTAGATTGATCTATTCATCCTTATGTGATGTTCTCATGATGATCTAGTTCATCTAGGCTTGACATTAAACTTTCAAGGCCCAAAATGAGTTTTTGAGACTTGTGAAACCTATTTTATGTCCATTAAGGTCATGAAAACCATGAGAAATTTCTAATCTTCTTCCCCTTGCAATCTTAGACCTATTTCAAGACTTACTTCTCAAAGATCAACAAATTGCACTTTAAGCTTGGTTAAAGTGTTTCAAAATCTTTGTAAGAAATATGAGATATTTTAACCACTCATTCCATCTAGAAATATTGTTCATCTTAACCATTCAGGCAGAAGCTTTTTCAGTGGGCTAAATTTTTCCAACATATTTGGTGACTCACAGGGAAGCATGCCTTCTATGCTTTAAAACCCAGACTACTTGCCTTGTTTGATCCAATGGGCATGGAATCTCCTCTCTAGTTCAACATATTTATTTGAATATAAAGCTAAATGCCCATCTATATTAATCCTCTTAAATCAAAAGGACAACAAGAACAAAATAAATAAAGGCAAGTGCACATAAGCACTTAGAGGAAATAAAAAACAACTAACCTACTAAACAAATGTGAACAAAGGCATTTAGATAAAAGTATGAAATATACTCTAATATGTATAGGGCTATAATTTACAAGTATCTTCCTCTTGGCTCAAATGGAAAAGATTTAGAATCACTCACATGTGGTGAACCAAGATGGGAAAAACCTTTATTTTCATAGCTCATGATAGGTGAGCTAAGATGCCTAATTGATGGATCTTTTGGAATGCTCTCAAGTGGATGAAAGGGGAAAAACATATCTCCAATGTAGACATATTGGTCAATTTATTCAATATTTTCTCCAAATTATACTATAGGAATACCTAAAACCTCCTCATCTAATTGCTCCTTTGAATATGAAGGTTAACTATCTAAGCTTAGGCAAAAAAACTCTAAGTCATCCCAAAAGGCAGCTTCCTCTTGGTCATCTAAGATAATTCCAAATTTAATACCATACTTGATTTGCTCAATTATAAAGTAGCCATGTGGTAGCTCATCAACCCATATAATTTTTAAAATGTCATGTTCTTGTGGCTCTGGATCTAACCATTCTCCTTCATTCTTGAAGACATCAGTACTACCTTTAATAAACAATTCATCTTGAGATTGGTCAAATTCTTCAACCTAATTTACATGTTTATTATCATGATCTGAAGGATACATAGGCTGGTTTAAAACCCATACCTAGTCCATGAATTCATGGTATAACTTTTTCCATACTTCATATCGATCCTCCTTTTTCTTTATTTATTTATCTTACTCATGTATGACCTCTTCAACTTGATAAACTGACTAGGTGGCTGCTGAAACCACATCAATTTTTATACTTTACTCATAGTCATCTTCAACCCCACTGAATGGAAGATCTTGGAACAAATAAAAATCTCTTTTTCTATCATTTACAACCTAAATACCCATTTCTTCAAATATGAAGGCATCAATATTTCCTTCAGGCTCTAAATCATCAATGTCGAATCCATGCCCTAACAACTGGTCCAAACATGATTTCTCCTCCCATTAATGAGGTGGAATACAAATCATGAAATCTTCATCATAGACACATGAATTATCCTCTTTAGGATCACCTATGACTACAAGCTTCTTTATTTTTTGTAAAACAAGTTCCTCCTCCATGAGGGAGATGGTGGGAGGGTGAAAAAGTTCACCTTACTTATAGCTTAAGAGGGTGTCCTTCTAACTAGGGACTTTGAAATATCTCTTTGGTTTATCTTAGGAGAGGGAGATAGAGTGATGGAAAATTTGCATGGAAAGCTCATTGAGCTAAGCTACCATTTCCTTTTCTTTCATTGGTTCCTAAACTGCCTCAATTAGCACTTCCTTTTTCTTCTTTATACCCTCCTTGATTGATTTCCATGAGGGGAAAGCATAAGGCTTGGCCACCTTCTCCTTTTCCTGGATGGGTATGGGAGAGGGTGGCTTCATAAGAGAGGGTATGGCATAATTAGGTTCATTAGTAGAAGAAAATATCTAAGATGGGATGACATCATGTTCTTTAGTTGAATGACCCTTAATGATTGGCCTGATTCTTAATAGAGATGAACTTTGAAAAGGTGGGATAAGGGGATAGTTTTGAGCATGAATAGGAGTATGAAAGGTTATTGTATTCTAGGGTATATTGCTCTCTATGTCAAGAAAAATTGATAGTCATTTTCTTTTCTGGCTTGGTCTTCCCTAAGCAAGAATTCTTCCTGAAACCTCAACTTCTACTCCTAAACATAAGCTTGGTGTTAAAAATTCTATTGTTGCCTATTGAACTCCTCTTCCCCATCAACCCATCTTAATTATTTTTCAATATCAAGCCATATTTCCATAAGTTTCTTTTCTAGTTGACTAGAGATAGGCAAATTTTGATAAGGCTAATACATTGAATCTTGAGAGCCACTTGGGGTGAAGCCATGAACATTTCTAACTTGATATGAAGGAATAAAAAAAAAAAACACATTTTGATCAAATGAGTGATGATACATACTAAATGATGGTGATTAGGCACCTATACTACTTATAACAACTTATGTCCATAGTGGAGTCACCATTGGTGTTTAAAAATTTGACTCCAAAGGCTGATTGCATTGAAAGTTAGTACCAAAAACCTTTTAGTGAGATGCAAAATGCAATAAAGTCCCATCGAGTGTGCCAAAAAAATTTATGACATTGAATTTCACCCTTGTAGGGGAGTTATTTGGGATCCTCCACTCCCATTCATAAAATGGGAATAACATTAGGGTGTGGGTTTCCTATGGTGAAGTTGAACCTCTAGAGAAGGCCAACTTCATTATGATGAATCACCTAAAATAATGTTGTCACAGGGAAAAGGGTTAGAAAGGGGGAAGGGATCCTATGAAGGCTAAAAGGTGATTCACCAAATGAAAATGGGAAAATCCCATAAGCTTGAACCCACACTATATCTACACAAGATAATGCTAGCTTACACAACCTTAAAATCAAACTAATTGTATAAGTATTTCATAGACTACATTTAGGAAGTAATGAATGCAAACAAAGAGGATTTATAAGACTCAATAAAATATTACATCAATGGTATAAATAACACTAATATAGAACTACAGATAGATTTAAATCACATTAAATGAGGTAAAAAGATAAGCAAAATGGATATGGAAGAATATCCTTCATAAAATCAACATGCATAACTCACTAAACAAATGATCCAAGGTAAGAGATAGGCAAAGAAGGTATTTCATTGCTTTAAGAATTAGTTCTTAGATATTTTTGGTAGGTTTTATCCATATTAAAATGAGAATATCTTGCAATATCTCAAATATTCCCTTGATACTCCAAAAAATGAGAATCTTTACAAATGGGAAAGAATGGGTGATATATAGAAAAGGGGAAGAAAAAAGAGAGGGAACACGTTAACCTAGAATAATCAATGAGTTACCACTTTCAATGAATTTTTCACTACCTTTTTTTCCAATAAATAATGATCCTTCATTAATGAATTAGCCTATATTTACTCAAAAATTCTTCCATCTTTCTCAATGGTTTAGAAATGCACTAGAAGACAAGGGTCTATTTTATAGATGATGAGTTATTGTCATTTCAAGTAAGAAAGATCCTTAAGATCTAAATAGAATTGAATGATCCACTGTATTCTCTAATCCCCAAATATCTTTGATTTTATCTTCCACTTTACCTTCCACTTGACTTGTTTATGAAGATAAATTCCTCATATCCTTAAATCTGACAAAGCCATGCCATGTCTGCTTTGAGTGGTGGTAAATACTTTTTTATCAAGGATATATCCATGTCAATAGATGAGATATTTATACATACATACATACATATATATATATATATATATATATGTATGTATGTATGTATGTATGTATGTATGTATATATATATGTATATACATATATATTTATATATATATATGTATATATATGTATATATATATATATATATTTATATATATATATATATATATATATATATATATATATATATATATATATTTACCTAATCCATATGAGGATAGGTCTTTACTATATATTTAAAATCAATCTAGTTTATTGCTTTTTATATAGTTATTATATTGATGAAAACCTATTGGCTGCATGATCTCATTTTAATAGCTAACTAACTATCTTTAATCTATGTATTAGGACCTAAAAGACCTATTTTTACCTATGATCAATTATGGAATATAAGAAATTATTGTATGAACATATATTATTTAAAGAGTAATGATCATAATTGTGAAATAATTTTGCAACCCCAAAAGATGGGCCTTTTAAGTTCTAAATTTTTGAACCAAAGGTCTAGATTGTGATTTAATGAAACTGAGACTTCATCATAAGCATCCTGATCATGATTGTTTCTAATTATGAAATTCAACCAAGCTATAATGGTGATGGGATGATTATTTCAAGACCTTATATTTCAACCTGAGTTGAAGTTCTCCATTTAAAATCCCTGGCTTTTAACTTTTAATATTGACTATCAATCTTGATCTAGGCTTTTTAAACTATGCCATCTATCAGCTCTTCATTTATTCTTAGGATCCTATTGTTATCCCTTTTGACATCTTAACCTAACACATACCATCAATCTCTCTATATTAATGAACATGAGCCATAAATATTTTTCTAGTTTAATGTAGTTGAGACACTTATCACCTACACATTTTCTCTTAAGATCTACTGATGTTTTGACCCATTGATCTACTTGGACCCACTAGCCTTGTCAATTCATGTGTACTATTATATATATATATATATATATATATATATATATATATATATATTATATATATATTCTTTGCCTAAGATTATGCCAATTTTCACTTATGCATTCACCTTGGAGATCCTTTGACCTTTTTATTTGATGCTCACCATTGATCTTTAATACATGATCAAAGGCACTTTGTTAGCTCCTTGAGACCCACTAATGCCATTAATTTGATGCTCACCATTGGATTTGATCTTATATTCCAATATTTTTACACTTTTCATCTTCACATTCAACCTAGGAACATTTCTAATTCAAATAACTATTTCATGAAACTTAAACTTGATGTCCCCATCCACATTTCACTATGTAAGTCTAACTTTGAAGCTTTATAACTTGAGATAAACAACTCATCAAGACATAAAATTTGAAGAGGATGATCTTGGCACTAAAAAAATTGATCCTAAATGATCCTTTGGGATTGAGAGTATTCCTAATTATGTTTATAAAATGTGAAAACAAACTAGTTTATTCATCCCTATGTGATATGATTGTGATGATTTGGTTCTTCTATGCTTGAGCTTGAAATTTCTAGGCCCAAAATGAGTTTTTGATACCTATGAAACTTGATTTATGTCCATGAAGGTCATGATCACCATGATAACCTACCGATCTTCTTCCCCTTATAATATTAGATGTATTTCAAGGCTTTTTTTCTCAAAGATCAATAAATTGCACTTTAAGTTTGGTTAAAATGTTTCAAAAGCTTTGTAATCAATATGGGATCTTTGAACCACTAATTCCATCCATAACTCTTGTTCAACTTGATCATTCAAGTGGAATATTTTTATGTGGGATAAATTTAGACAATAGTTCCTTAATGTAATCTCAACTTCATAATCTCTTAAATACCCTTTTGGAAACATGACCTAACCTAAGGTGAAGAACTAGGATTTTCTCTATACATAGCAATACAAAGTCCATGTCCCTAATCTAGATACATAAACATGAAGGAATTGTAACCAAAAACACTTACAAGAACATGGGATCATTTTTAAATATAAAAAATATTTATTATAGTACATAAGCATTTAGCCATAGATAAAATTATTACCACAAGTGTCCATAGTTTGATGCGAGTGTCCAGGCCTCCAAAAATAACATTTCTAAAATTAGATGACTAGATCATGAAAATTAATTTACCTACTTCAAGATATATACATGTTATATATTCCTACACATATAAAAATAAGATCATTATTATATATATTTTCTTTTGATATTATGATAATATTAACTGGCATTGTACATTATATATTTGGTAATTTTATAGATTTACTATATTGTATTATCTAAATTAATTTAATGGCCTACCTTAGAAAATGTTTGATCATCCATTTATTCTTCCCCTTCAATCCACACACCATTATAAAAATGGTTAAACATTTAGTTAATCTAACCTCTATGTCTTCTCATGCAACTCCTAGCTTGCTCTAGGGTTTTTAGCCTAGTAGGGATTCTGATTTTACTAATTTATGAGTATATTTTTTTTCATTTCCTTTGGAATATTTATTTACATTTCTAAAATATTTAAAATTTTAAGAAATATTATTTTTAAATGGAATATAAATAAGCCTTAATCAACCATCTAAATAAAAATTAATAATTAATTAATGCATTATTACATATTACACAAGAAGAAATAAATAAACTTGTTAAGTTTAGCGCATACACATCCAATAATGGTGAACCCTTTAGATGGTAATATAAATAATGATTAAAAGTGAGGTTATTTCATGTTAGTATGCCAAATAAAACATAAAATAATTGATAAACATAACATCTCAAGTATTATCCCTCAATCTAGGTAAGGTTTAAGAAATAAAGAACACATAACAAAAACAATCAAAGTAATTATACCTTCCTCAAAGATATTCATTCTAAGATAGATTATTGTTGTGTTTAGCTTGAGATTATAGGCTTGTAGTCTTTTTAAATTTCAAACCTTCATGTAGGTAACATTTAACCTAGGTTGTACATGATTTGGATGAATTAATTAGGATAAAATGAAATAGAATTTAAAGCTTTGGAATGGATTTATTTAGAGTAAATGTGCACTATAAATATAGATTATAATTCCAAATAATCATTGTATATATAAACTTATAAAATCATTTTTTACTATAAATATTAGATAAAGATGTGAAGCTACTAATCAATCAAATTTTTAGAAAAAATACAATAAATATTTGGTATAAAGTTTTCATTAATTAGGCATGGATTGCATTTTTACATTTATGTTGATATTTTATAATATTTGTTTGTATTTATGATGATATTTTATGATATTTTACAAAGCTTGGATCTTTGGCTCAATTTGAATCCACTTACAAGATGATGTCATGATGTATATATTTGAACTTAATTACCATGTGAATGGATGAATAATTCAATTAATGAATTAAGAAAATACACAATTCTAAAAATCTATGGAATTTTCCATTAAAATAATATTAGGATAATTAATAAAATGTAAAATTATTAATTTTGAAATTTAAATAAGGTTTCCACCTAATCGGTCCAAAAATTCACTTACAAAGTCACAATTTGACTTATAATTAACTAAATGAAGTTGATGATGGTTTATAATGTATTTCCTTAATTAGGGATGCATGAGTACATTTTAAAACCTGCACATCAAGTGTTTGGACTAATTGAGGTATTTCAATAATTTTTGTGTTATTAATAAAAATTATTTTATATGTAATTTTGACATGAAAGTGATGAGAATTGGGTGTCTACATTTTCCACCCATTTGAGAAGGCATTACAAGACACTAGATAAAGTAATGACTTTTCAAATAATGAAAAAGTAATTAAAATGATTTAATAAATATTTGAGAATGGTGTGTTCACATTTTTTTTTAATTTTTAAATTTAATAAAAATTATTTCACACTAGTGCCCCAAATATTATTTGGGATTTCCATGATTCCCCCTTGAGGAAATGTCCAAAAAATAGTTTTGATGGAAGGATCTTAAAATTAAGAAATAGGACAAAGGATCTACAAACATGCCACCCAAAAAGAATAAGTGAATGGGTGAGATTAACCCATGTTGGCTAATACTTGCATGCTTTGATTTTCAATTATTGATAGATCATAAAAATCATTTGCCCATAAAGATGGGGGGGATCAGTTATTTGAGTTTCCCTAGTAGGGAAAATTGAAATTAGTGCCTCAAATAAGGTGGATTTAATCATTAATGAAATTATTTTATTATTTGAAAATCATATATAAAGGACTTAATCTATTGATATGATGGTCATTAAGGTTTTAATATGATGGATAATGTGTATAACTCTCTATTACATGTTTATTTAGATATGCACATCCTAATTAGCATATATGTAGATATAATTTTCAATTGTTGTGGTTTGATCAAATAAAATATGATGATGTTTTATTTTAAGGGGAGATACTTTTTCACATGACATTTTAGATAAGTATCTAGTGTTTTATTTTAATGTATCACATAATGATATGCATTAAGATATAGAACACAATGATGACCTATTAATATTAAGCATAAGGATTAACCCTTGATCCAATATATAAAAGATACAAATGCACCATGATATGGAAAAATAAAGACAAAATTTTAGTCATATGTCATTGGATGAACTCAAGGACAAGTGAAATTAATCACCCTATGAATGAATATGAACTAAGTCAAGGCACAACAAGGAAAGAAAAAAAAAAGTAAACACACACACAAAAAAAAACAAAAAGTAATAAATAAATAAATAATCATTATGTTGTGTGGGTGATGATAAAATGTTACACTTGTGTGTTTCCCCTAAGTGTATGGAGTGTCAGATAGGATAATGTGACAATTTGGATGTAAGGGGGACTAAAATAATAAGAGAGGGGTGGAAAAGCTAAATACATATGCCTACAATTGAATGTTTCTTACATAGTATATGTGGATGATCATGCCAAATGTAGTTATCCTAGGACCCATAAAATAAGAAAAGTGATGAAAAATATTATAATGAAAATAGGAATTACTCATAAAATGGTGAGAGAATAAGAGAAGTGGCTCACAAAATAATGAGAACATAAGAGAATAAATCATAAAATGGAGAGAGTGTAAGGGAAATAAAGAGGGTGAATTATAATAGGAATGATGGTGGACAAGATATCCTAAGATGCATAATGTAGCAAAGCATTTACTACATAGTCCATGTGGACCTCAAGCTAATGTAGTCTTCCCATAAATGAGAGGGTAATGAAGAAGTATTGATGATGATTGGATAAGAGGTTTCCACCCATGAAATTTTCAAATACAAATAGAGGTTTATCTATAAATTAATAGAATAGTTCCACTTAGAATAATACCAAGAGGTAAATATACTAGTGAACATGATGATACATTGTACAAAGGTTTTGTGGCTTTAAATCTCTTTGGGAGATGTGAGGCCTTTTATGAATGTCTTGAATTATAAGGTTTTTGAACTTGTCAATGATTTTGGGATTTTTATAATAAGATAGATAGGAATACATTACAAATAATATGTATAATGGAACATAAACAAATGTTTAAGGAACTATCTACCAAAAGAAAAACAACCTTGCTTAGGGGCTCAAATAACAACTAAACTAGCTATAAAAATACTATAGGACAAAAAGGGACTACCTTTAAATAAAAAAATTAGGATTAAAAAAGTGATGTGGAATGAGGAACATGACTATAAAGAGATAAAATTATCTCTTAAAGGACTACCAAGCAAGAAAATAACATGAAATCACTCTGACATTTTTCTTGCAAAAATGTATCAATGATGACCAAATCTAAACTACTTATGAAAATGCCTTCTAAATCCCTATTTAGTACCTACAGGTCATAATTGAGATTATGAATGTAATGTGATATGGTAAAGGAAAATAAATGACTCAAGAGTGAAAAATGTAATGAATGGGAAAGTGAAAGGAGGTGCTTCCAAGTAGGGGCACTCACAGATAATGTTGGAAAAAATCAAGCATAAAAAGTGATTGAATTAAACCACCATGTTACTAGAAATCAATAAGAAACACACATCTGATTCTATTGAAAGCTAATAACATCATGTATGTATTAGTTTATTATTAAGGATCACTCTACTATAAGGGGCCCTATAAATCTTGTCATGTACACATTTAAGTGCTAATTAAGATTCACCCAAGTGTAAATGTTGAAGTAGTATACCATCATATCCTCTACTATAGAGTGTACCTCCAAGTAGAGTGTAATTGGAGGCATTAGGGATGAAGGATTACTATTGATCATTGGATAGTTATATAATAAGTGTATGGGTTTTGGAGACAAGTCAATATATCTAGGTACTTAGGGGAATTAGAACTAGAACTATCACATACAATAGTAGATTCTGAATAATTGTAAGCCAATATAAGAAATTTCAATGTAATCAATTAGAAGATATGTCTATAAATGAACCAAGGGTTTCCATAGAATCAACTAATTTGGGACTGACTCATGTTATTTTCTCAAACTAGATGCATTCAAATTTCTATTTAAGATTGTTAACCAACAATTTTTATGGAATGATCTTTTCATCACTTGTTTGATGTAATATGTAACTTGATTGATAATTAATTGGCAATCAACATAAATGGCCAAGTGTTAAATATGATACTGTACTACTTCTTACTGATGGGTGTAATTCTAAAATCCATTCTAAATATTCAATTAAGCAAATGAATTCTATCCATAGTAGTTGTTCCAAATTTTTCTTGACTAGTTAAACCATGCAAATAATAAATTGCTTAAGAATAGCAAAAATAAATGCCTATTATTCAACTAAAAATGACACACCTAGATTGACATTTTTAGTATCATATATAACACCAATGTCAATATGTGCCTTTCATAAGTAATGTGGAATAACCCTTTAATATAATATGAATTGATGTGAATTAACCTTACTCATTTGATTATGGCTCATTTGGTTCATCAAGATCACCTATGTAAGAAGGATATAAATCACATAATGAAAGTAATGGTCAATTAGAAAATTCTTTTATAAAAACACCTTTATCAATTATTCAAATTTTTTCACCTCAAGGGGAGTGTTACCTATGCCAAAATTAAATCATTTACTCTTAGGGATTTTTAATTCTTGTTAAAGAGATAAAAATTACCCATCGATTGACACCTTATAAAGGTTTTTACCAAAGGATAGATCTTTATATTTTATTTTACCCTGGTATAAAAGTACATCAAAGAGGTTTTCAATAATATACCTCAATGTTTGATTTTCATATTAACTAAGGAAGTTTGCCTACTCTCGAAAGTAGGTAGTAGGGTCTAATTTGATTCCAAGTTCTTGTTTGTGATCTCCTAGTGGAATACTATCTCTGAGGCCCCTAACTTCTAAAATTACCTCATCATTCAAAAATTATTTCAATGGTGTGATATGATTTTTCTATTTCTTGTCAATTAATTAAGGATAAGAAAGGGTAATAGGGTAATTGGCCATAATGGGTATAATGACCATAATTGTTAATGAAGAGGTTCATATAGGCTAGCTCATCTTAAATACTATAATGGGATTTTGCATCACTTCTATGATCATATTCATTAGTCATCAAAGTTGTATTAATTTCAATATTAGAGGGGTCACCCCTAGATAGTGCATAACTAATGCCTTGAATTCCTTTATATTTGGTTGTAGAAACAGGTTCAATAGTTCCTTATTAATTTGAACCCAAACCTTTTTCTTTGTAACTATTATGTCTTATGATTATGTTAGGATTTAAATACTTAATATTTTGAAATAATGAGGAAAAATCATCATTATATAACCAATAATCCTCTAAACTACTGATTTGATCTTGATGTGATGAACTATATTTGTTAAAAATGATAGGTCCCTTCTAACAATGATTATGCAATCTACACCACTCCATCTTAGATCTACTAGGGGATTTTGGTAGCATTAGGTATACCATGGGATTTATGAGACCTTGTTAATTTAATAATATGGAAAGCATCATGGATGCTATATACACCAATACCCTTATCTTCAATGGTAAAATGATAAGACATTTGAGGAGGTAGACAATTAGATGTGGAGGATAAGGTATCTAGATCAATGTGATTGGACTTAGGATATTTAGGTACTACATTCTAATTATTTTTAGGTATATGTTATGATCTAAGATAATAATTATAATTTCCATATTTAGCTTCCATATTTTTATAATATTGGTATGGATATAAATCACTAGGAAAGTAACCTCCATTCCAAAATGGAAGAATTTTAATCATTGATGTAAAGTGGGGGGGATTAATTTTACTTAATGGATATGAGTCAGCCAGGGAGAAAATTATATAATAGATAAAAATCAAGGACATGACAACATATTATTGTTGACTGCCCCAATGATGACATGCAAATAAATGGTGACTTCAGTTTCATGCTCTTCATTATCATATGATTTGATAGTAATGGTATATGGCTAAAAATATACCCATGTATAACCAAAAAATTTAACTAATTTTAATTAAGAAATATTCAAACACAAGCCATTGTCTATGAGCACTCACTTGATTTTATGGTAGAAATAATTAGTTCAATATAGAGAGGGTTGTTATGCAATGAACCAAGGGATGACATATCACTTTGATCAAATGAAAGTAACTACCTTGGGGATAAATTACCTATAAGTCCTTGGAATTTTTTAGGATCAATGTCATTAGAAACCTTGAACTATCATAAAATCTCATACAATATTTTCATATGGAATTCCAATGTATGCAAAATATCTAAAATAGAAATCTATGCCAGTGTTTTGTGTAATTATTCCATAATATGACATTAATTCAAAATATTAGAATCAAATGGCTTAGGTTTTTAAGGTAAATAACCTTGGATAATATTTTTGTTGGAAATTGATGTGAGACTTTGGAGGGTAACTCATGGGCATCAAGTTGTGATAGTATAATTTAGAGAATGACTGTGGTTACTAGAATTAAAAGGACTAAATGTGGGGCCTAGAATAATAACCTATGGATTTTTACTTACATCAATGTGACCTCATGTAAAAATAAGGTTTTTAGGATGTGAATGGGTAACACATAATAGTGTTAATGGATGGACAAGGATTGATTCTAGTCATGGCCACATAATTAATTTATCATAACCACATTTTTTTCTATACGCATAATATGAACCAAATAATGGAAAAAAATTCACCTAGATTTTAGCATGGAAATATGTAATGAGATCCATAATTTTTTTACATCCAACACAAGAACTAGACCAAGTGCATAACCCATCAATGACTTCTTTAGGAAGCATTTTAACCACCCAATATTTAGATAGAAGTGTGTTAATTTGGTTTTACACACTTGAACTTATCTATGTATTTTGATACCTTCCTAATGGAGTCATTAATAACTTATGCCATTACCCAAGTACCTATATAATATATAGAATAACTAGTACTTCAAGGGTAGTTTTAGCAAAGTTTAGCAAATAGTGGCTATGTAAGATCAAATTCAATAAAAGAATCAACATACTAAGCTTGATTAAGTATGATTTACCAAATCAAAAGTAGTAAATATAATTCATTTAAAAACCTTTTATTTTCATAGACAAACTAATATATGAGGATTGACACAATTGATACAGGAAGTATGCAAGCTTTGAGGGATGTTTCAATAACCATTCTTAAGTTCTTATTAGGAACATATTACCATTTAAAATTAAATTACAAGTTCATGAAAATCATGCATAAGGATTATATAATTACTTATCTTATATTTACATCTCCCTTATTACTGACATAAATACCTCATGAGTTAACCAACTCAATATATAATACTAGTTTCATGGACTAAATGTACTTTTAATTAGTCTTGTTTAATCTTATTCTTAAATATTTATTCCTTAACCTATATCCATGATCTTAGACTAATCATTTATTGTATTGATTACTTAAATATTAGATATTATTTAATATTTAATCTCAATATAGATTCTTATGATAAGAATATAAGTTCACAACTTCTTTTATCATTTAATGATAACAACCATTTAATAATATATTCATTGGTTTATCCAAACATGGATCATTTGTTCCTCAAAGACAATATTCTTAGCTAGGAATGGTTATATTCCTCATAAAATTACCAATGAAGTATATTAATTACAACTTAACTTCAACATATTCATAATATTAGCTTAATCTTAATGATGATTAATTATGTTGAATTGATTTAGGAGTTGCCCATGTAGTCCATGGCATGTAACAATATTTATTAATTTAAAGTGAAAATATTATCTTCTAGGAGACCTTTTATAAGACAAGTACATATTAATTACTTATATAATTATTCCATCTTTGTCTTTATCACATATTTCATTAAGTTATTACAACTTTTCACACAAGTATTAAACTGGATATAATCCATTAATTTACCAAATAAATTACAATAATTTAATTATATATATTTGGTAAATTAATGGATTATGACCAATGAAAAGAAAATAAAACACATAAACCAATCCACCAAGATCCATTAAATTGGTACCTGATTATGATTGTAGCTCTCTTTTTGATCTTCTCAATTTATGGGTTATATTATATTCTAAAATATAACATGGCTCATAAATCTATTAACCTGTGTGGTAGTCATCTTCACATACCAATTTAATATATGTTTATGTGTTAAAATAAAACTTGTAAAAATAAGATAATAATCTCAGAAAATTAAGAATTAATAAAATAAAATTTATGTAAAACTACAGGTCACTTTATGGACTAAAAATGACATTACAAACATAGTAAACCTTAAAGGTCAGTTGTAGTGATTTAAAAAAATTAGAATAGATAAAATAATCAATAAATCAATGTCCTCAAAAAAATTAGTCAATGTAATCATGAAATGATAATAATTTTCATTATCATTTCCAAAATTGATCCATTAATTAAACATGATTTCATAAACCTAGGTTAAATTGCTAATGAACAAATATTTCAACAAAAGTCAAACAATCATGTAGATAGAATCAAATAATAGTAAATTATTTTAAAACAAACCCCTAAAATCATTTCGAACCACTATGGGGACTCCATATATCCTTACACCCATATTTGGATATGATTCAAAATAACTGTAAAGCTTTTTATTTTTATTTATTAAACCTAATTGTACCCAGGTTAGGGTTTCAAAAATAACAAACTAAATCAAAAACCTAGTTCACTTAACCCGAATATAGTTGTATGGATTTCAAAATAATCAATAATTGAAACAACATAACATAGTCGAGCTATAATGGATTTAAATAAAACAACATAACACAACTAATCTATTTTAACAAAAAAATACAATCATTTATTTAAGGTCATAATAGTTTTAATAATAACTTCAACGTAGTCAAAGTCTTAACTCATAAACACTTCATGCACATTCAATTATACCCCAAATGTAGGTTTATAAAATAAAATGAAATTATCAAAACACTCTATTTATTAAACCAATCAAAGTGTTAAAATAACGAGTTAATAATGCATTGTCCCCCAAAAAATGACTTCTTATTTTTGGGACAACATATGAGCTATTTTGCACTTGTAGGGCCAAAATCCCTCTCTTCCCTTCTCAAAATTTTTTTAGGGGCTTACAAATTCCTCATTTTTCAAAGCTTTTTCAATAAAGGGAATCATAGGTTCAAAGGTTTAAAGGGCTATGGCATATGTCCAAGGTTCAAAGTTTAACCATTTAAAGGATCCGCGGCCCTGAGCACTTAACGAGTCTCAAAAGCTTGAACTATTGAACCTTGAACCATTTTGGTTCATCGGTTCAATGGGTTCAATGTTCAATCAGTTCAATGGGTTCAACGACTAATTGGTTCAACATGCTTGGTGCAAAAGATCAAAAAGACTTAGCCAAATACTAAAGAATGAACCAATTGAACCATTGAACCATTGAACCAAAGTTGGCTCAATTGGTTGGTTCAATCGGTAGGTTCAAGGGGCTGCCCCAAAGCTAAAGGAACAAGTTCCCTTATGGAGGGTGGTGAATTAAGGCTAAGAACCCTTGCAGAGGGCAATGAGCAAAAATAGACAAAATGAACTCCTTCAGAAAAATGAACAAGGCAAAAGGCAAAGTAGAGTCCTTCGGACAAATTTTTCAAAGGAATTTCTTTGAACATTTTATCTAAAGGAATTCACCTGGGAAGAGAGCCTAAATAAAGAAAAGGAAAATCTTGAATAAAGAGGAAGGCCTGCAAAAAAGCACCTAATGGAAAAAGACAATGTGTAGTGGAAGCTGCCATGTGTCCATTATAAAGCAGAGCGGAAGCCACCATGTGTCATCTTTCATAAGACTCTCAAAATGTTTTTAAAGGTTCTATAAGTTAAGTTAAATACATCATGTGTCCTTTTATGACTCAGTGGAATGTGAAAAGTGTTTGCATATATGTTCCCCTTTCGAAGTTGCTTGGGCAAGACGTGTCATGGATCCCATTTTCCGTAAGTTTCCAATGAGTTTCATAATAGCAAAACTTGCCACTTGTCAAAGACACAGAAATTACCCCCCAAAGACTTAGACAAGAAGGGCTATAAAGGACAAAGAAGAAACATGGATGATTCCAAAGGCAAGTTCAATTAAAGTGATGGTTCAACCAGAGAGCAAAGAAGTGCTTAAGTAGTGAAGAGAGGAGCGAGACCAAAGGACTAGAAATATCTTCAAAAGAGTTATTTCTAGTAGGTGAAATAGTGGATCAAGTAGACTTTTGGCGCACCAAATCAATGACACAAGCCTATTTTTCTTCCATGGAGTAATGGCAAATTAGACAACTATGCAGACATCAGAGAAAGGACCAGACAATCCATACCAAGGAAGAGACATTAGATGAATGGACACACCATAATTGAGGCAATATGTTGTTCCCAACATGGTCCCTCCAGATAGAATGGAAGGCGCATTGAAGACGTTGACTACAACATGGGCCTTTTTCATGAAAACAAGCACCCAAGTCTTTCTTGGAGCGCTATATATTGTAATCTCTCATTTGTTACAAGGGAGATCTTCCCCTTACTAGAAGCGAAATTCTACCCAAATTGAAAGGCATTACTGAGACTTTGAGCTCAGATTGTAATTCATATTTCTTTGATTAAATGAGAAAGCAAGTTACTACATAATTTGTGCTATTATAGCTTGTGCTACTTTAGGAGATTTTTCTTATGTATATCTTCTGAAAGCATTCTTATTTATTTGATTTAACAAGCAGGACTAGTAGAGGTGATAAGAAAGGTGTCCTAAAGACAACTACTTTTAGACTTTGTGCTATCATAGTTGTCTTCAGTGTGTGTTTATTTTCTATTTCTATGTAAAGGACCTTGTGATGACTTTATGCCCCCATTGTTCTTCATATTTCACTCTTGGGCAGTCGAGGTGGAGACTTTGCACTACAATTTAGGCTACTGGTTACTCTGCACCTTTGGTTATTAGTTACTTACCAGAAAGATTCCTGTTGTTTGCAAGAACAAGCACTTTTAAAAGAAGAGAAGTGCCTTCTATCATTTCATCAAGATTTCTACTATCCAAGAAGGGATTTGGCTCTTGGCTAAATGTTACTTCTAAAATAAGAGAAGTATCTTCACCAATCACCCAAGATTTATCCTCTATTTGTTAGCATCATCTCTGAAAAAAGAGAGATGGATGGTTTATCCCACCCCTATGTCTTACTTTCTTCTTATATATATAGTATATAGCCTCCATATATTTAATAGGGAACCTCCCCTTGATGAGAGGAGATATTCTTCCCCTTTAGATGTGGTAAACTTACAACATTGGATGACCAATCTCCTTATGCTGTGGTGATAGGAACTATTTTGGTCACTAGTTAGCTGGCCAACAAAATATTCACCCAACATAATGAATTAAGAACTCATTCCATAAAATATATACGTAATGAATATATAGTCATTCTAACAAAATAATATTTGTTAAAACAATGACCTAACAATGGAACAACACCCATCTCACAACCATATACATAATGGTAAACAACCACCACATTCATTTCTAATGAAATAAACTTAATAACCAACACAAAAAATATTGTAATTTTTTAACTAAACCATGGTCGAGTCATTTATGGCTCCCATGTGCAAGAACAATGCAACATAAAAAACAACTCTATGGCCCTAGTTAGGGTTTCCACAAACAAATACAATGTAGTAATCTAATGAAAATATTTGTGGCTAAATCCCTAGATTATTTTCCATTCAATTACATTTCAAAAAATCAACACAAAATTTCAAATACATCACTTACTTGGTTGATGGAAGTTGACCATAAAATAATTCCTCTTCTCTTCCAGCCTCCAAGTTCTATACCAAAAACCAACACTCAAAATCTTATATCCATTCAAATAAACCATTCAAATAATAAATATAAAAATAAACCCTAGATAACTCTCCATAATTCTTGTATGTTTGTCAAAATAAATGCATCAAATTATAGTTTCAGCTTTCAAAAAATCTCATGCAAAATTACCTTACATTCTCCTTGGTTTCCATGCTAAATTTATTGATAGAGTTTCCCTAGGGCTTTAATATCTTCAAGACTGAGTCAAAAACGAAATGCAACAAAACTTCAAAAACTAAAGAAGTATATCTACCCCTTCACACATTTAATTTAAGCAAATGCCATGACCCCTAACTTATTTGGCTTTAACAAAACATAAAAAAACTAATTACTAAGGCCCCCATGTGGGTCAATTAACCTAACAAGATTCCCCCAAGCCAAAATTTGAATTATACAAACATGCCAAACAAATAAAAAAAGTAATGTCTATTTAATAAAGCTCAAACCCTTAGTGCATAAGCTTTAAACAAATCATAGTCAAGATGCATATAATAAAGTCTATAACCAAATATGGTTAATTTAAAACATTAAGTAAATATCCTTAATATATATTAGAAATAATATGTTGACAACCAAAAATAATTGTTAAAGCATATGACCAATTATGTGAGTGAAATAGACTATCAAAGTTAACAAACATCGAGTCTATGAAAACATAAAACACTGAATGATGAAAAATGATAATATCAATAAGAAGATAATAGCCACCAATTAATTATGACTCTAATAATGATGATCTCATAAATAGTAACATTGAATAAAATGATGTTTTCACAAATGTAAAAACTAACTCAAATCAACTAATAATGAAATCAATCATAAAATGCTAGCACACAATAGTTAAATAATAAAAACATAATGATCAAATCATTAATAATGAAAATCTTAACTTTACATTAGAATTCACTATTTCATTAATCCAAATTATTTCTCCATATTTCCCTACTTCTTAGGTTTTAACACAACCTAACTCAAGTACCTATCCTTGAAGTCAACAACTATACTATTAGAAATATATAGACATCTAAGTATAATAAATGCAATAATAATATTTAAATAATACATCAAATTGAATAATGAATCAATACACATTAAAAAATAATATCAATTGTTGAAATAAAAATCTAATCCATAATTGTCTCATCAATTATAATGAAAATATATCAATGAAGATCATATAACTATAACACCATACTAAATATCAAAATATGTCTCAAATAGCTCACAACTAGACTATACCATCAAAAATGAATTAAATTTAGTTTAATTAGGATCATGACATCCTTCCCCACTTGGAAAATAGCCATCCTAGAGATCAAAATAGCCAAGGATAATGTTTCCTAAAAAGACTCTAGTTTTCCCAAGTAACACTTCTTTTCAATAGAAGATCCCATTGAACCAATACTTGGGAAATCTCACAATTCCTCAATTTAATATTGTGATGGTCTAGGATCTTCACTAGATCTAACTACATCATTTCCTCTTTAGAAAGTTCAATATGAGTCCAATCCAAAATATGGGATGGATTAGGAATATACTTTCTCAATAAATCAATATGAAACACATTATGAATTTGAAACAATGAAGGTGTAAGGGCTAGCTGATAGGCAATGGGACTCATTTTTGTAAAATTTGAAAGGGTACTAGAAATTGAGGGACTAGTTTGAAAGACTTTCCAAAGTTAAATTAATTTTTCTATGGTCTTATATGCAGAAAAATCTGATCTCCCACTTGGAGTTCATGTGGTGTCCTTTTCAAACTAGCATAACTCTTTTTCCTATCCAAGGCATTCTTTAAATTATACTTTATGATTTCTATTTTCTTATCATAATCTTGTAAAACATTTGGATCATCAATAGTATTATTTTATAAACTTTCCTATTCAAGTGGAGTTCTACACTTGCATCCATACAAAGCTTCAAAATGAGCCATTTTAATCACTAAATGGTATGTATTATTATAATAAAATTTAACTAAGTGTAAATAATCTTTCCATTTAACTTTTTGATCCATAACATACATTTTTGTCATGTTTTCTATGACCTAACT
The DNA here is from genome assembly GCA_037957365.1 of Torreya grandis. Lineage (NCBI taxonomy): Eukaryota > Viridiplantae > Streptophyta > Pinopsida > Cupressales > Taxaceae > Torreya > Torreya grandis. Next base: position 410,916 of record JARHVA010006691.1, on the reverse strand, counting down.
TAATCTCTCTGCCTAACTATCTATTTCCAAGTGATAAAAAAATTAAAATTCAACCTTGTACTAAAAGTGGCAGTTCGAGTTTTCCAAAATATCAAAGTAAATTTTTTATCTATATTAGAAATAATAACATCAAACATACCATGCAACTGTACTATCTCTTTCACAAACCATGAAGCAAAAACATATGCATCGTCAATCAAATTTCTAGTAGTGAAATGACCAAATTTTGTAAATTTATCTATTAAAACTTAGATAATATCATATTTTATTTTAGGTTTTGGAAAAATAGTTATTAAATCCAAAGATATCATAACCCACTTACCTCATGGTACATCATTAGGGTACAACAATACTCCTAGATGACAATGTTCATGTTGGTATTCTAATCATCTTGACACAAAGTCAACAACTCATGTTTCATTCCATGCCAAGAATACAAATTTTTTAGTTCATGGGTCATCTTCATGACACATGGATGAGTGAAATGAGGTGTTGTATGCACTTTTTTCAACAAAATATTTTTTAAGTTAATAGATTTATGTACATACATTCTTTGTTTATGTTTGATTAAACCATGAGAAATAACTAAAAAATACTAAAAAATCTTTTAAATAAGCTCGTTAGACAAATTTGCACTTACATCTTGGTAAAAATTATTATAACATTGTGATTCTAATAATTCAAATCTAAAATTAATATGAATAATAGATAAAACAACAAGATACGTGCATCGATTGAGTACATCAACAACATGATTATCCTTACCTTTCACATATGAGATATTCATATAAAAATCACTTAAATTTTTTAGCCATCTATGGTGGCACACATTCAAATCATCATGGGAAAATAAACATTCTAGGCTAGGATGATCAGATTTTGCCTCAAGATACTTACCCAACAAAAAGTGTTTCCATTGCTTCTAATCATGAACAATGGAATCAAGCTCAAGGTCATGAGTGGTGTAATTCTTCTCATGGTCCTTTAGTTTCCATTACTCATAGGCCTCAATTGAACTGTCTTGAGTTAACATGCCATTCAAACCTTATTTTGATGCATTAACCCATATTTTAAAATTTTTATTTAGATCTAGTATAATAAGTATAGGTGCCAAAGTCAATAACTCTTTAAGCTTTAGGAAAAATTATTCACAATCAAAAGTCCACACAAATTTATTACCCTTACACTCCAAAGAATTTATTGGGTTAGCTAAATTAGAAAAAAATCTAATAAATCTTCTATAATAACTAGTTAGTTTAATAAAATTATGTAATTCATGTATATTTTTAGTTTCAAGATACTTTTGAATAGATTTAATCTTAAATAGATCAATAAAAATACCAACCTTTGATATAATATGACCCAAATATTATATCTCAGACTAAAAGAGAGCACATTTAGATATATTACCAAATAATTTATGTTGCCTTAACCATTTCAGCATTAAGCAAAAATGTTGTTCATGCTCAACTACATTCTTAGAATATATCAGTATATCATCAAATAATAATAGAACAAACTTGTCTAGAAAATATCTAAATACTCTATTCATTAAGTTCATAAATGTAGTAGGTGCATTAGTTAAAACAAAAGACATTACTATAAACTAGTAATGTCTATACCTTGTTCTAAATTACATATTATAAATATATTTTTTCTTGATCATCAACTGGTGATACCCTAATCTCAATTATATCTTTAAAAATAAAACCACATCGTTAATTTGATAAAATAAATAATTTATCCTTGAAAAAAAGATAATGATTCTTAATGGTAACCTTATTAAGCATGCGATAGTTAACACACAATTACAAGGTTCCATCCTTATTTTTCATAAAGACCACTAGTGTACCCCAAGGTGACATGCTTGGCCTAATACTGTAATTTTTAACCATTCTTATAGTTGAGCTTTCAAATCATATAAATTTTCTCCATCCATATGATAAGGTGATTTATATGTAGGGACTACCCCTAAAGTTACATCAATAGAAAAATAAAATTCATGTTTAGGAGTAAAACGAAACAATTTATCCATTAAAACATCATAAAACTCTTACAAAAATGGATATTCTTCAAATGCCATTGCTATTTTAGGTGTAGTTTCTTGCATCAAAATAACATATAACTTGTAAAATTTATGTATTGATTTCTTCATATGTAAAGCTAATATTAGTTTACATACTTTTGATTTTAGTAAACCCTAAATTTTTATAAGTCTTCCCAAATTGTTATGGTAATATACTAATTTGATACAATAGTCTAAATTGTCTTTATGTTTCTGCAACCAATCTATGCCTATGATAATATCAAAATATCTGAGAGGAGATAAAAATAAAGTAACTTGGGTTTGAAAAACACTTATGTTTAAGCTTACTCCTTCAAGAAACTTATTAATTGGTACTCTTTTACCTAACCTAAAATCCACATCCCAACCATCCTTCAAAGTCATCGAATTCAACATACATAATGTTACTTAGGATCCATAAAACTATTAGTTGCTCCTAAAGCAAATACAATTAAAAAAAAATATTTATTTTACCTCTACTTTCAATAATATTTGCCTATAAATTAGTATTTATATTATCAACATCTACATACACTCCATGATTAGCTGATTAATTAGGTTTTAACTTAGGAAAATCTTTACGGTAATGATTATCTCCATGTTCTTAGTATACTACTATTATTTATAACATCACATGAATAGTATTGTCGCCGATAGTAACCACTTTTTGGCTACCTTGAGTTAGATTATTTTTAAAATTAGTAATTTTAAAAGAATTCAAATTCTTAAAATTCTTATCCTACCCTTGAAATTGATTGAAATCACTTATCTACCTTGTAAATATGTGGTTAGAAGTAGTTTTCTTATATTTCTTAGGAGAAGGGGCCAAATTTTTACTCCTAGATTGTTGTCTATTATGTTAAAAATCTTATCTTTCCTTCTGATGAGCCTTATCTTTTTATTCTACCCTATGATTATATTCAATAGTTGTAATTAAAGTCTTGGGATTAGTTATATTAACATCTTGCATTAATGTTTTTTTCAACCTAGATTAAATTTAGTTAATTTAGTCTCTTCATCATGCATGTAGTTAAGATAATGCAATAGATTCAAAAACTTGTTTTCATACTTAGTCATAGTCATATTATCTTGTTTCAACAGATGAAATCAATGATTTTATTTTCCTTGAATTTGGAACTAAGATACCTCTTTCTAAACTACCTTTCAAAGGTAGTTTAGTAAGAGTCATTTGTTGGTAACCCTTTAATGCACATAGATAGTTTCACCAAAGAGATATAGCTCCTACTAACTGATAGGATGCTAATCTTGCCTTCACATTATAGGACATATTATGTAGATTAAAATACTTCTATACTTTCACTAACAATACATCATTTGCATAAATCAATTCATCATTTGAAAAGGTTGGTGGATGCAACATCTTCATCTCCTTATTGATATGATTATCCATATTACAAAGGTTATTATAGAGGTTTGATTAATTAAATTACCTTTTATCTCTAACTAGAATTTTTTTACTTGGAATTTTTTTTATATTATTCAGATTTCATTATTGGGTGTCCAATTTACTTTAAATGGAATTTAATGCAGTTATAACTTTATTTAAAACTACTTCCTGGTTAATGTTACAATTATTTTCCTCATAGTTAAAGCCTTCAACATTATTATCAACATTATTAAAAGGTGGTTCTGCTCTCTTAGGAAATTTGGCCCTATGACCTTAACCTCTTCCTCTACCTGAGTTAACATTTCTTAGGTTATTATCTACTATTCTATATCTTGTCCTCACCATCTTGTTTTGAAATAGATAACTCAATAGAAATTAGTAATAAATATTTTCCATAGTTATCTAGAGTAGTAAATTGTGCTCTAATACCAATATGTTAAAACCATAATTATTTTCTATACACATAATAAGAATCAAATAACAAAACAAAGTTCACCCAGAGTTTATAAAAAAAAAAAGTAATGAGATCCATAACTACGTTATAACCAACATAGGAACTAGACCAAGTCCATAACCCATCAGTGACTTCTTTAGGAAGCATTTTAACCACCTAGTATTTAGATAGAATTGGCTCAGTGTGGTTTTACCCACTCACCTCTATCCACATACTATGATGTGGCCTTCCTAATGGGTTTTTATTGAATTATTCCCTTACCGTATTACTTATGTAGGTTCTAAAGTAGCTGGTACTTCAAAGGTAGTTTCAAAAAAGTTTAAAACATAGTGGTAGAGTAAGATTAGATTCAACATAAGAATAATCATACTAAGCTTCATTAAGTATGATTTACCAAATCACAAGACACAAAAAAAGTTCAAGGGAAAAATTTATTGCCAAAATAAATTCAAAACATTTGAACACCTTTTATTTTTGCAAGCAAACCAATGTATGAGGTTTGACACAAATGCTATAAGAAGTATTGAATTTTTTAGGGATGTTTTAACAACCATGATTAAGTTATGTTTAGGAACATATTACCATTTAAAATTGGGGTACAAATTAATGAAAATCATGGCTAAGGATTTTATAATGACTTAAGTTATATTTACATCTCCCTTATTACCCACCTAAATGCCTTGTGAGTTAACCAAATCAATACATAATAATAGTCTGATGGACTAAATGTACTTATGTTAAGTCTTGTTTAATCTTGTTCTTAATGATTTATTCCTTAACTTAAATCCATGATATTAGCCTAAACATTTATTGTATTACCTACTTAAATAGTAGAGCTTACTTAATATTTAGTCTCAAGATGATTCTTATGATAATAATATAAGTTAACAACTTTTATCATTTAAGGATAAAAACCAATTAATAAGATATTTAATGGTATATTCCAAACATGGAGCATTTGTTCTTAAAACACAAGGTGCTTAGCTAGGAATAACTAGATTGTATTAGTTTAGGTTTTTATTTTTCCCTATTTTTTAATTATGGAAATTGTATTTCTTGTGCTTACATGGAGTTTTCCTACATTTGTGGGATAGGCTAGCTTATGTGGAGATGTGTGTCATAGATGTGTCATAGGTGTCATAAGAATGTCATAAGTAACTCCCTTGTTGGGAGTTACTTCTCTATTCTTAGCACCTTGTCACCACCTTTCATGGAGGAGTTACAGTCTATTCTTGGGTTGCCTTGGCCACCTTTTATGGAGGAGTTACTTACATGCTCTCCTATATGTATTCTTCACTTTGGCCATCTCATGTTAATCAAATTTTGGTTTTCTCCATTTTGTCCTGTGCAATTTATCTTCTTGTATAATTTCAAATTGCTTTAGCGTCTATGTGGTGTGCACTTGCTTCATCTCGTGTGATCACGTCTCCATTACATTCGCATTATCCAGATTCTGGCAAAAAATACAAAATGGTATCAGAGCCACTCCAATAATCATGTGTCTGGTTATGCTATTAGTTTATTTTGAAATTCTTACTTTTCTTTCTTAGTAGTTTTTTTGCAAAACTCTGTTGCATTTGAGAGATTTGGTAGAGTTTCTTGAAAACTCATGCAAATCCATATAGAAACTTGTTAAAAAAATTACTTCTGAGTTAAAATTTTCCAAGACATCTTATAGATATGTTGTGGCTTTAGCAAATGTAGTAGAATTCCTTTTCTTTTGGTCATTCTGCAGGAAAAGATAGATCTCTACAATCTAGTTTCTATTCTTGGATGCCACTTTCAGTGTGGGGCATCTGGTAGGATGAGGTGTGCAACTCTAGTAGGGCATAGTCCAGCTCCACAGCATGCTTCTCTTGTTGCAAGTTTAAAGTTATTCTAATTTGAATAAGTCATTTGATTAAGTTGAGAGAGGCATAGTCCAGTAACAGGATCGCCCATTTCAGCCTTCCTGCAACATCATGCAACAGTCCTTCCTATGTCCTTCTAAAACACCATGCAGTAGTCCTTCCTACAATGCCAAGCAAGATAGCCACACCATTAGACCATACAGTGTCCAGCGTGCAGGTCTATAGATTATTGATTTTCTTTTTTTTGCAAGCAAAATTTAAACTATTTTTTTGGCACCCCTTCCTTGCTTGACATCCCATGTGGGCCTTTGGACACTTGGCATCCATAAAATTGTATTTTTATTTATTTTTTTCAGTTAAAAATTGACTTGTAAAAAAAAATCAATCAATTTGATTGAATATTAAGTTTTTTAGACAATTTGATAATTTGGGAGTTTAGATTTAAACTTGTATCTTTGCTTGTCGAAGATGAAGGGTGAGGTCGGGGTTGGAAAGAGGCTAATTCCACCTCACACAAACCTCATTTGGATTCCTAATTATATACTGAATCTAACGAGTGGTTGGAAGGCCACTTTCTCTCTCAAGACAGGCATTTTTTTTAATGTTTTAGTGCTTTTTTTGCAAAAACACTAGTTTATAGGAAAATTGAACCTTTAATAGCTTGCAAATGGTAGCTTGGATTTGGGTGCCATTTTTTGTAAAAGTGTTTGTAATTCAATTATCCACAGTGTAGGCTTGTTATTTGTCAAAAATGCACTAGTTTATAAAGTGCCTAAAATTTGGGTCTCTCGAGACGCATATTCCACTGAGTCCGACATCCTGTTTGCTTAAGTCTTGCACTGATTACTCTAAGACGCATTCTCGGCTGAGCCCGATGTATTTTGAGAATGCACTTGAATATTTAGGGGGGGGGATCAATATTTTATGGGGGTTTGATTGCTTTTCACAACTTGCAAATCTTTGCTTTCATTCTCCTTTTTGCATAATTTCACAACTTGCAATCAACACAACTTCACCTAAATTCAGCTTAAAATAGATTCTTTTCAACTTAAACCCCTAACACCCTTCAAATATCATGAATGGAAGGTTAAAATGTTAATAATTCTTAGAAGCAAAGGGTTGTATAGGATCACCATGGGCACTGAAGTAAAACCCAACACTGATGTTGAAAAGGTCAAGTGGTACAACTATAGTGATGAAGCCTATGGATTACTGAGCTTGTCTATGTCTCCAGAACTTCTCTTCCATATAGAAACCTTCAAGACTCCCAAATACATATGGGACACCTTAGAACTCTTATTTGGGAAGCTTGATGAGATGAGAGGATGTGAGCTTGAAAATGAACTCATAAGTCTAAGTCCTAGCAACTTTGACACCCTACATGACTTCTTCACTAAGTTTAAGGCCCTTAGATTGCAATTGAAAGAATGTGGGATAGAGAAGAAAGATGATAAATTCATCCTTTCTATTCTCACACAAGTATGTCCAAGCTATTCAGTCTTTGTCTCCACTTTCCATGCCACAAAAAGTGCCCTTGCCACTACATGGAAAATGCCTTCTTTGGATTCATTCATTGTCGACTTGACTAGGGAGCAAGATAAGATAATTCAAATGGGCACAATAAAGTATACTCAACCCCAAGCTTTGATAGCTAGAGATGGTAAGCATAAGTCTTCAACAAAGGAGAAGAAGAAAAATAACAAGGACCAAGAGAAGAAGAAAGAAAACAACAATCCTACCAAAAATAACACTGAGACTTCATCCTCCAATGCTAAACCTAAGAAGGAGAAGGTTAAGTGTGCCTATTGTAAAAATATAGGGCATGATGAACACAAATGCATGAAGAAACAAATAGATCACCTAACTCATCTTCTCAAGAAGCACAACATAGGTGTTCTTGAGTCCATCAAGTAGAATTCATCTACCCAAGATTTTACCAAGGCAAAAGGCAAGGGTAAGGAGAAAGAAAAGGGTAAGGCCCTTATAGCTACTACAGATTCTAAAACATCATGAGTCATTGATTCAGGTGATTCTCACCACATGGGCTCTTCACTACTTGATTTTTCATCTTTAGAGCCTTATAACATGACTTCAATTAGTTTGGGTGATGACAAATTAGCATCTGTTGTAGGGAGAGGGTCCATTGAAATGGAAGGATGAACATTCAATAATGTTCTAAGTGTTCCTTCTCTTTCAACCAATCTCCTATCAGTGTACCAAATCACTCACATTGGTTAGGGCATGAGAGTTGAGTTTTCACCAGATTCAATGGCTATCAGGGAGTTGCATAGTAATACTGTAGTGGTAGTGGGTAGGGCTGATCACCAAGCCAGGTTATACACCTCACATTTTTCACTAGATTCTTCTCCAACAACATTGTTGACTCATTCAGATGGAGTTATCAAATTGTGGCATGAGTGGTTTGGCCACCTTAAATATCGCTACCTTGAGCAACTTTACAAACATGACATGGTCATTGGCTTTCCTCATGTCCAATTCTCAAAAGGAATTTGTGAGGGGTGCTCCCTTGGGAAGCATCTCGAAGCAAAATTTGACAAAGGCAAAGCTTGGAAGGCTTCACAACCTTTGGAGTTAGTCCACAGTGATGTATCGGGACCCTTTTCGAAACCATCTTTCACAAGGGCCAAGTACATCATCACTTTCATTGATGATTTCTCTAGGGACACTTGGATATATTTTCTCAAACAAAAGTCTGAATTGTTTGAAATTTTTCTAGACTTCAAGGCTCTTGTTGAGAAATAGAATGAGAAATACATCAAGGTTCTTCAAACTAATAATGGAGGGGAGTATGTCAGCATCAGGTTTGAGCATTTTGCACCACAAAGGGGATTGATTTACATGCATAATCACTTACATTCCTTCATAGAATGGGGTTGCTTAATGCAAAAATAGGTTCTTAAAAGAGATGGGTAGCTGTATGAATCACTCCAAATCCTTAGCACCACAGTACTGGGCTGAAGCCATCAATTATGCTTGCTAAAATCAAAATAGGGTTCCTCATAAAGCTTTGAAAGGGATAACACCCTTTGAATCTTGGCATAAAAGGAAACTTAATGTTGAGCACCTTAGGGTTTTTAGATCCCTAGCCATGGCCCACATTTTGAAGAAGAAACACAAAGTTATGGAACATTATTCCAAGCCTTACATCTTTTTAGGATATTTGAATGGTATTAAGGGGTATCACCTTTTAGATCTAGTCACACATGAGTTGTTCATCGAGAGAAGTGTCCATTTTTAGGAGAGTCCTAGAGACTCAACACTTAACACTTATTCTCCCTCATTGGATCTACTTCTTCATGATGACTCCTCATCAGATTCAGATCAACCACAATAGGTTCTTGAGCTAGAGACATCTTCTTCTTCTTCGAGTTTAGACAATGAGGATAGTGATGTAGAGTCATCCACCTCTAGTCAGTCAGAGGATGAGGAGTTAGCACCTAACTCACCCACTTCTAGGCCACTTTGGGCCAGACAAGCACTTGAGAGTGTTGGCACATGGACAGGAGATCTCACAGATAATAGACATACTAGGGGGTATTTTCAGAGAGATCCACATTCCTTCTTTGCTTTAGTTTCAAATTTATAGACTTTTTGATAGGCATATGGGGTATTTGAGTGGGATAGTGCTATGGAGGAAGAATATTCTTCCTTAATCAAAAATCACACTTGGGATTTGACTTCACTTCCTAAGGGAAGAAAGATGGTTCAATGTAGGTGGATATATCAAACCAAGTTTGTAGCAGATGGGTCAGTTGATAAGTACAAGGTGCGATTGGTTGCCAAGGGTTTCTCACAAGTGGTAAGCATTGACTAATCAGAGACCTTTACACCCATTGCAAAAATGACTTCTATCTGACTCACCTTGGCTATTGCCACATCACATGGTTAGGATGTGCATCAAATGGATGTGAAGAGTGCCTTTCTTCATGGAGACCTAGAGGAGGAGATCTACATGGAGCAACCACTAGGATTTGTTCAAGATTCTTCCTTAGTATGCAGACTTAGGAAATTTGTTTATGGCCTAAAACAAGCCCCTCAGGCATGATATGCCAAGATGGATTCCTTCCTTCTCATAGTGGGTTTCACTAGGTGCCATTCTGACCCCAATGTTTACTTCTTACGGCAGGATGATTCGCTCCTAATTTTGGTTCTATATGTTGATGACCTTTTGATCACTGGGAGTTCTTCATCGGCTATTATAGTGGTGAAGGCATCTTTTTAGGATAGATTTGACATGATAGACTTAGGTTTATTATACTACTTCTTTGGCATTGAGATCTCGTAGTCAGATTTAAGGATTTCTCTTGCACAGCCTAAGTATGGTCTTGACTTATTGGCTCAGTTTCACATGGCTGATTACAAGCCATCTCTGACTCCCTTTCTGTCAAGAGTCAAGTTTGATTTTGACTAGTCTTCACCATTGGTTGATGCCACTCAGTATCGATAACTTGTTGGTAGTCTCATCTATTTGACTCACACCAGGCCTAACATATAATATACAGTGGGACTTGTCTCCAAATTTATGCAGGAACCTCATGAGCTACATTAGAAAGTAGCTAAGAGGATCTTGCATTATACATAGGGTTCACATAGATATGGGATTCATTACATATTTGGCATAGAGGTTGACTTGGTTAGATATACAAATTCAAACTGGCCTGGTGATTCATAGACTCACAAGTCCACTTTTGGTTATAGTTTCTCTCTAGGTTTTGGTCCTATCAATTGGTCTAGTAAGAAGCAGAATGCTATTACTATATCATCCATAGAGGCAGAGTACAGGGGAGCTATTAATGCATCTACTGAGGTTATTTGGCTTTAGGGGATACTTTTTGAGTTTGGCATTCTTATCAAGCAGCCCACCATCATTTATTGTGACAACTAGAGTACCATTTAGATTTGCAAGAATCTAGTTTAGAACCAGTGGACCAAGCACATAGAGATTCACATGCATTTCATTTGAGAGATTATTCATAGTCAGGTCATTAAATTTATATTTTGTCAGTCTTTAGAGTAGGTTGTAGACATCTTCACCAAACCTTTCACTAAGAGAAAGTTCATTCATCTACGAGCTCTTCATGGGGTGCGGTCTACATCTGCAATAACATCATCTTTAGGGGGGGCATTAGCCTCTTCTTTCTTTTATGTCTCTCTTTTGGGGGGGGGAGTTTTTTCCTATAGGTTTTCTCCTTTTCTCTATCTTATGGGAGATTGCATTTGTACATGGGTACCTCATCAGGCCTAGTTTCCAAGACCCATTTTATATTTCCACTACCCACCTAAGCTGTGCTTATGGGGGGGTATTAGTGTAGGTTTTTATTTTTCCCTATTTTTTAATTAGGGAAATTGTATTTCTTGTGCTTGCATGGAGTATTCCTACATTTGTGGGATAGGCTAGCTTATGTGGAGATGTGTGTCATAGATGTGTCATAGGTGTCATAAGTAACTCCCTTGTTGGGATTTACTTCTCTATTCTTAACACCTTGTCACCACCTTTCATGGAGGAGTTACAGTCCATTCTTAGGGTGCCTTGGCCACCTTTTGTGGAGGAGTTACTTACATGCTCTCCTATATGTATTCTTCACTTTGGCCATCTCATGTTAATCAAATTTTGGTTTTCTCCATTTTGTCTTGTGTAATTCATATTCTTGTATAATTTCAAATTTCTTTAGCATCTATGTGGTGTGAACTTTCTTTATCTCATGTGATCACGTCTCCATTGCATTCACATTATCTAGATTCTGGCAATAACTCTGATAGATTCCTTATAAACTTATCAATGAAGTATATTATTATTACCAGCTTAACTTTAACATATTCATAATATTAACTTAATCTTAATGATTATTAATTATGATGAATTAATTTAGGATATGCCTATATAGTCCATGGCATGTAACAGTGCTTAGTAATTTAAAGTGAAAAGATTATCTTCTAGGAGACCTTTTAAAAGATAAGTACATATTAATTACTTAAGTAATTATCCCATATTTGCCTTTTATCACATATTTAATTAAGCTATTAAAACTTTTCAAACAATTATTAAACCAAATACAATTCCTTAATTTACCTAATAAATTATAAGGATTTCATAATATAATAGGAATTTGAAAAATTCATTTAAATAAAAATTTCAATTTCACCTAAATTTTAGACATTACATTTCTTATTACAAGTAAACATATTCAATTATAATGCCACTTAGATTATATAAGCTTATGATTATAAATAATCATACAAAGTAACTTTAACATATCAATATTACATTTCAATTATTGTATACTCTATGAAAGAAAATAATCATGCCATACTCAAGCTATCTTTTATAACTAAGTTCAGACAAAATTATTTGTATATTCAAATAACCAAATAATTTCTCAATTAAAACCCAATGAATTATAAGTATAGACCAAAATACATGAATATAATTACTCATCACGAGTCAAGATAAAACTAATGTTACATAATAAATCAAGATGCTATAGTTTTCAATTAAGTTTCTCAAACTGCTTAATCCAAATAAGTGTTTAGCTACCAACACAAGATAAAGAACTCATAACTAAGTTCATCTATAAAATAATTTATGAAAAAATATAAATTCATATTAAACTAGTAAAGATAGAGGAGTCAAATAATCAAAGGATCAACTACAATTATATCCCGAATCAAACATACATGACAATGTTACATCACCTTGTATAAATACAACTATGATGAATAACATAAATTATAGATACAATAATTAAATAATAATTTTAATTCCTTTTCAACTAGCTATCATAACTCAAAGTAAGAAGGAATGAATCCAATCATTTCAAATAATCCATTGAATCTAAACCTACCTTTTTAGTCCCAATGAGCTCAACCATAAGTGGCCCTAGACCACCCCAACCATCAGTTGGATATAGATCAGGGTAGCAGAGAACTGATGAAGAAAGTATTACCTAAAAACCAATATTGAAAACATTCAAATAAATGACAAACAAAAATAAAATGAAACACACAAACCAACCCACCAAGATCCATTAAATTAGTATTTGATTAGAGCTATATCTTTATTTTTTATCTTCTCAATTTATGGGCTATATTCTATTCTAGAATATAATACAACTCATAAATCTATTAAATTATATGTTAGTCATCTTCACACACTAACTTAATAGATATTTATGAGTTAAAATAAAACTCATAAAAAGAAGATAACAATCTCAACTAATTAAAAATTAGTAAAATAAAATTTACATAAAGCTACAGGTCACCTTATAAACCAAAAATGAATTTACTAAACATAGTAAAACTTAAAGGTTAGCTTCAATGATTAACAATAGTAGAATAAATAAAATAATCAACATATCAATGACCTCAAAAAAGAATAAGTGAACATAATCATGAATTGATAATAATTTCCATTATCATTTTCAAAATTAATCCATTAATTCAACATGATTTCATAAACATGGATCAAACTAACAATGACCAAATATTTCAATAAAATAATCAGGTAGACAAAATCAAATAATAATAAGTTATTTTTCAACAAACCTTTGAAACCATTTTGAACCCCTATGGGGAATCCATATATCCTTTCCCCCTTATTTGGTCATGGTTTGAAATAAGTCTCAAGCTTTTTAATTTTATTTAAATTTATTTCTTAAACCTAACTATATCTAAGTTAGGGTTTCAAAAATAACAAACCAAATCAAAAACCCAATTCACTTAACATAATAGTAGCCTATGGATCCTAAAAAAATAAAATATCTCAAACAACATAATACAACAAATCCATTTAAATAAAAAAATATAGTCATTTATTTAAGGCCATAATGTCTTTAATAATAACATCGACCCAATCGAAGGCTTGACTCATAAATAATTTATGCATAGTCAAGTATACCCCAACTATGGGTTTATAAAATAAAATGAAATTATCAACACACTCAGTTTATTAAACTAGTGAAAGCCTTAAAATAATACAAGTTATAAGTGAGAACTCATTCCAGGAAAAATATATGTAGGGACTATATAGTCATTCTAACAATATAATAGTCATTAAAACAATGATATAGTCCTCACAATGGAGCAAAAACCATTCCAAAACTATATATATATATATATATATATATATATATATATATAAACAACTACCACATTCATTTCAAATGAAATAAAAAATACAACCATAAAAATAATAATGAAAGTGCTTAACCAAGCCATGGTCATCCATTCATGGTTGTCATGTGAAAAAACAAAAAACAAAAAAACCAACTTTATGGCCCTAGTTAGGGTGTTACCAAAAATATACAATATATATATATATATATATATATATATATATATATATATATATATATAAACAACTACCACATTCATTTCAAATGAAATAAAAAATATAACCATAAAAATAATAATGAAAGTGCTTAACCAAGCCATGGTCGATCCATTCATGGTTGTCATGTGACAAAACAAAAAACAAAAAAACCAACTTTATGGCCCTAGTTAGGGTGTTACCAAAAATATACAATATAGCAATCTGATACCAACATTTATTACTAAAGCCCTAACGTATTTTCCATTCAACTAAATTTCCAAAAATTAACACAAAATTTCAAATACATTACTTACTTGGTTGATGGAAGTTTTCCATATAAGAATTCCTCTTCTCTTCCATCCTCCATGTTATATGGCAAAAACTAACTCTCAAAATCCCATATCGATTCAAACAAGCTAGTCGAATAATAAATACATAAACAAACCCTAGATTACTCTCCATAACTCTCGTATGGTTGTTAAAATAAATGCATTGAACTATAGTTATAGCTTCTAAAAAATATCATGTGGAATTGATTTACATTCCCCTTGGTTGTCATGCCAAAAAATTTATCAAAGTTTCCCCAAGGCTTCAAGGTCTTCAAGATTAATTCAAAAATGAGATGTAACAAAATCTAAGAACTTAAACAAGCATTTCAACCCTATCATGCATGGTAATTTGATCCAATTTTATGAACCCTAAGTCATTTGGATTTAAAAAAACACAAACAAACTAATTACCAATGCCCTTATGTGAGTTAAGTAACCTAAAAAATGCCCCCAAGACAAATATTAGATTTAGAAAATATGCCAAACAAACAAACAAAGTAAGGTTCATTCCAAAAAGCTTAAAACCTTAGTGTACAAGCCTTAAAAAAGCATAATTAAGACACATATAATAAATTTAGCAACTGAATATGGTTGATTTAAAACCTTAAGTCAATAGCCTAAAGACAAATGTGAAATAATCAAGACATTGAAAACCAAAAATAATTGTTAAAGCAGACGATCAATTACATGATCAACATAGACTATTGAAGTCAATAAGAATGAAGTCTGTGAAAACATAAAACACCAAAATGATATAAAATGATAATATTAATAAGAATAAAACCATCACGAAGTAACTATGACTCAAACAATGATGATCTCTCAAATGGTAACATTGAATAAAATGATTTTTACACAAATGTAAAAACTAACTCAAATCAACTAATAGTGAAATTGATCACAAATTGATAACACATAATAATTAAATAATAAAAACATAATAAATAATTAGTCATGATAAACTCAACTTTATGTTAGAATTCATTGTTTCATTTATCCATATTATTTTTTCATGTTTCCCTGCTCCTCAAGTTCGAACATAACCTAGCATAGGTACCTATCGCTATAGTCAGTAAATACAATATCAATAGAATTTAGACATATGCGTATAATAAATTTAATAATATAATTTAAATAATACATCAAACTAAATAATTAATTCATACACATTAAGCGATAATATCAAATGTTATAATGAAAATGTAATCCATAATTATGTCAATAATTATAATGAAAATATATCAATGTAGATCACAAAACTATAACACCATAGTAAACAACAAAATATAGCTCAAATAATTCACAAAAAGACTATATCAACAAAAATGAGTTAATTCAAGTCAATTAGGGTCATGACATAATTGTAACATGATGATATGATATGGTTAGTTTATGAAAACTCTCACTAATTCACTAGTTTTAGATACTAAACTTTGTTCTTCTCAATTTCTTGTAAATACATAAAAATTCAATTTTGATTAAAATTTAATATTTAAAACTTAAATATATAAATAAAATAAAATAATAGAAAAAATACTTAAAAAATTGATAATGAAGTTCATCCAACTTGGACTATGTCTTTACATCTTCTCAAAGTATGATTTAATAGATTAAAATGATACAAAATACACTTTTTACATCAAATTTCTCCCAATAAGGGGATTAAAATGTTCTTTATAATGTCTCTATGAGGTCTTTGAAATGGTATATTGGACTTTAGTTTGCTTTTCCTATAATAAAAAATATAAAAAATTGCTTGTTCTCCTTTTTAGGGGATAAACAATTACTATTCACATAGAATATTATGTCTTTTATATTGTTTCTCATGCTTATGGTATAATGAATAAGAATTTATCATTTTTTGAAAATGAATATGGGTTCAAATCCCCTTATATATGCCTTGATTTTATGCTTAGAAACTTGAGTCTAAAGGATATATGCCAAATCCTTTAGATACATTCTCCAAAATTAGGGATAGCCTAATGGTAAGACCCAAATATGGGTCATATGGGGTGATGGGGTCAAGGCCAAATCCTAAATCTTATCCTTTTATTAAGGATTATCCACATTTTAGTCCCACATTTCTTGGAATAATAACAAAATTAGGTTTAAATATAAACCTCATGCCTTGTAATTCAATCTTGGAGACCATATGGCTACAAATTTGGTCTTGCATAGTTGTCTTTAAAGCTTTTGTTGGCATGTCCAGTTGGTCAGGATGATATGTGGCGGCTTTGGATCCCACCACTTGAATTTAAGAATTATTCTTTACACTAAATGGATAACTTAGGCCCATATTCATTATGAAGAAGCCCTCAGACTCATTTATATGCAAAAAATGCTTCCATTCTAATGTGAAGTTGGTGGCATGGTCCTCATCCATACAAAAAGAGGATCCCTCTAGCTGATGGGTCCATAGATGGTAAATACCATTGGCCCCACATGTAAATAGGTATGATTAACAAAGATTAGATTCCAAAACCAAATAATCCCATTTATTCTCTCTACCATGTGTCACCATTTAATTGGTCCAATGTCTGGCTTTGATTAGTCCACTAGGTAGTGTCATATAGTCTAATTAGCATGATGATGACATTTTTGTACCTTGTTCATATTTTTTTACCTATTTGTCTTTAACTTTAACAGGTCATAACTTCTACATACAATGTTGGATTAAATCCATTCAAATTACATTGGAAATATCTCAATGAGATCTTAAATGTGTGAGAAGTTTTATAAATATTACAAACAATATATATGTGCCAAATTTTGGGATCTTCCTAGATCATGATTCCCAAATAATTTTTTTTCAATAAAAATTTGTTTCAGTTAAAAAATAAGTGAAGGTACAACTACCTCAATTTCTAGTTTCCATGTGTCATGCTTTACTTGGATGTATTCCTTTTCAACTCACATGAAGGTACCCCTTCACAACCTCTCTTCTATCAAGAACAACCTATTTATATAACTAATGAAGTAATTTAGGAGAAAAATAATAAATAAAATGAACTTAAACATGATCACCTTGATCCATGATTAAATAGGCTCATATATTTTTGAGTTTACTATGAAATATATCTGCATGCATGGGCGTGACTTTGTTTCTCTCTCTTAGAGGTAGACTATCCAAACTGAAACATGTAAACCCAAGTTAAGAGAACTTATGAATCCCTTCAATATATTCCAAATTACCAGCTCACACTCTTGTGTATTGGTATTATTCTTGGTGTATTTTATCATCCTTTAGATTGCTTATAGGCTAGACTAAAGTTCTCCCATTAAGAGATGTTTTTTTTCATTCTGTTAGTTGTTAAAATTTTCAACAAGGGAATAAAATTACATTGAATAATAAGTAAGTGGTGTTATAATAGGTAACAAGTTATATAATTTTACCTTGTTAGAGTTTTAAAATATAATGAAACATACATAGATTGTAAAGACAACTCCATTTACAAAATGTGCATACAAATAATTGTACATACATTAAAATAACACATTTTAATGAAATAAAATGGATTTAAATGCACATTATTAAAATACAAATGCTATTATTGAGTGTTACACAACATGTAATAAATTTTCATTTTGATTTGATGTCAATTTGTCTCCCTCTTTGAAGAACACTTCAGCCTACCAAAATGTTTGTCATTTGTTGTCTATCTTGGAAAACCTTTGTTTAGAGTTATCTCTTAATGGAGTACGTCTTCACCCATCTTTCTAAATTACTATGATTATTGAGTTGGATGGATACTCCATAATTCAAAATCAATTAGTGATATACCTACACACTTGATCATAAAAGTGGGTTTAGTTTCCTTCATACTCATTCAATAATGGAAACCCAAGAAGTTATTTAGAGGTGCTACATAAGAATGCTAAAAAAAACTCAATTATGCAAATATGTTATCCATGAAACCAAATAATTTATTAAAAATCCAATCTAATATATTCTCCTATCTAGGTTGTTCCCTCTTGATGGGATCTTATTTGGATAGTTAGGCTTCTTAATGGGTTGCCTCCTATACTATTGGTGTTTGACCAACTCCTTCTTGTGCTACCTCTTGATTTGTATGGGTTTACACAAACTCCTCACTTGTAGGTTCTTGAAAAAAATCCTTATTTGTAGGATCATTTAAAGTATTTGGATGAATTTATGGATAGATATTCCAACACTTTTCAATCCAATGGCCACTCATATTACAATGAGATCAATAATTCTTTCCCATTTTCTTGGACAATAAGCCCTTCTTTCCATTATACACATTTTGACTTGGAAAGTGGTCTCTATAACTTGCCTCTTTCCTCTTAAAGGACATAGAATTATTTTGGATGGAATTTTTATTCCAAAACATGGCCAAATAATGAATATTAACTCCTTGAAAATAACATGGATATGGATACCAAAACTTTTATGTTACAGGGCCATTCTTCTCATAATCAAAGTAAACATTGGAATATTTATACTTTCCATACCTCTTAGGGATATGATTTGTGAAATAATGATGAGGGTAATATGTGTTACCTACTCCCTTGGGATGTTCATATCTCTTTGGATATGTTTTTCATTATTTATAAATACTTTTCCCATGATTGAAAGCTTATCCTCTTCTTGATCCTAGCTTGCATTCACTCTCGCCATCATAGAGTGGTTGTGTTCCATCTCCTTCTTTTTAGAGTTGTCCTCTTTTTATAAACTCTTTGTTGGAAATTATTAGTTTATTAATGATAACTTCCTCTTTAATAATAGGTTTCCAATTATTTAAGTAAATAATATCCAAAAAAATATTTCCATTACCTTGCTTAGGATATTTTTGTATAGCTAGTGGCTCGAGCTCTTTTCTCTTAAATTATTTTATTGTTTCATCTATTTTATAAAATTATATAACTTCTCTTTTACCACTAAAATATCTAAAACCTACATTATGAGGTCTTTCTTGAATGTTTATGGGACTATTCATTCCTTAGACATTGATGCCAAGGCCCTTTCCTTCAATACCCATCTTGGTTAGGAACTTGGATCTAATACCTTGAGTATGTTTCTCAAATTGACCAAACGAAGCATATACATCTTGATGGGAAGAAAGAGAACACACAAAATTAATTATTATGCATACCTCAATCATGGTTTGTGAATCTATGGTAGAGGTAAGTATCCTTTGCATGGTAGACTCTTATTTCTTCTCCACTCCACCGTTTTGAAACTTTACCAAAATATCTTCCTTAGCTTTTAACTCAAGTTAAGACACTTGAATGATTCCCATGAAACATTTTCTATGTAACATCAATATATCTTACCACTCTTGCTTATCATCCTCCAAGGGATGAAATATTTATCTTAATTCAGAGTTTTCCTCTTGAATCTATTGGTTTATGCTTTCAAACTCAGGAAGCCTTTTTCTCTTTAGAGATTTGTCCGTGATTGTACTTTTATAACCCAAAAACCTACATTTCCAAACTATAAATTGAACAAATGGAAGAATCTAATAGACAAGAAAAAAGGTGTTATTAAACCCTTAAGAAAAATTTCTTGATACCAAACTTGACTTAAAATGGTTAATTTATGCAAATGGTCACTAATTCACTATTTTTGGATACTAAACTTTATTTTTATCAATCCCCCATAAATACATAAAAATTGGGTTATTTGATTAAAATTTAGTATTTAAATATGAGATATAGAAATAAAATAATATAATAAATAATAATACTCAATGGATTGATAATGAAGTTCATCCAACTTGGACTACATCTCTGGATCCACTAAAATTCAACACTTATTGATTGAAATGATGCAAAATACACTTTTTTACATCAATTTTCTCCCAATAATGAGCTATTTCTTCCAATAAGGGGAGGTATGTGTAATAAGATTTTGGCCTTTAATTTTATTCTCCTACAATAAAATACATAAAGACTTGTTTGTTCTCCTTTTTAGGGGCTAAAACATTACTCTTTACATAGCATATTATGCCTTTGATATTATTTGTCTCACCTATGGTGTGATGGTGATGCAGGAGCATCTGCAATCAAATTCGATTTATTATATTTTCCCTCCCATATGCTTTTACTGAGGGGTAATTGTAAAAATAAATAAATAAAAGTAAAAGGTAAATGTGGGGCTGTTGAGAAATTAGAGGAGGAATGGTTGAAAATACTTCAACCTTAGAATGTTGTTGAAAATTTAAACACTGTTTCTTGTTTAATCCTGGCCCAGATTGGGCGTAGAAGTTAGAAAGGAGACAAATTATAGCAAAGAGAAAAAAATATATATATATTAAAAAGGGAGGAGAGCGCAGGGCAGAAGGAGAGAGGAAGGTGGCATAGAAGAAAGAAGGAAGGACAGAAAGAAAAAAAAGCCCTCTCATTCAAGGGAAGAGATAGAAGAAGAGAAGGAGAATCTGCACTCTGTTATAGTTGCAAACAGGGCTATGAGTAACAACCTGGTTTTCTTGGGTATGTGAGAAATTTGTCTTGTATTGAATTAATATAATTGCAGTCAGAAATTTATTAATGAATGAGTCAAGATTATTTTGTAAGTCCGCACTGAAGTGGCGGTCCATGTCCAGATTATTGAATTATTTTCTGACAATCTGATTCTGAGAATGTTGGTCTGCTCAAATAAGTATATGAAATTCTTCTTTACGGAGAGTACAGTGCTACAGCACGGTTGAAAGAGAGGAATACAATGTTTCAGTTTTTAATAGAGGTAGAAACTGTTGTATTTCTGTTAGTGGTCTGCTTGCCCAAAATTATGAATCCTTTCTAAGCGGAGTTGCACTTCCTCCTTTTTAACACGACATACCACCATACTGTGGATCGACTAGAAAGCCAACATAATACATATAGTCATCATATGGTAGAACAATTGTAAAACGATTTTTATTGCCACGTTGCTTGGCCATTGAATTTCTCATCATCTCTATCCTCCTTGCTCTGCCCAGCTATAAAGCATCGAACTCCTTGAAAACCTTGGTGTGGCTGCTCAGCGTAGGTTTACAACACGGGAAAGATAGAGTTTCGCCTAAATTGTATGCTAACAGTGAGCGGAATGTATTAGATAAAGTATAAAACGAACTATTAATCCATTTTGAGAACCAAATCCGCAAACCAAAGCGTGACTCATCAGCTGTGTCTACAAGATCAATGCAATTGTCCTATCATTCACAGGAGATTGGGATGCATTCTTTGACTTACAGGTTTAAAGACTAAAACACAATTTTAGAACGCCTTTCAACAAGAAAGGAAGCAGAGACGAGGCGTGAGTTCACTGCCCGAGGTGCCCTACGGTCTGCGAACTAGAAGACTGAAATGGATACTTGTAGTCTGTTGAAAGCGCATAGGGTGATTGCATTCCTTGACTGAAATGTAAAGTGATTCCGATTGGGTTGAAACAGTTGAGATAAAAGGAATGGTAGCGATGTCAAAACTAGACAGCCTGTAATTATAGTGAATGGAGCCGTAAGTGCCGCAAGAATAGCTAGTGTTTTATTGCTTACAATGAATCGAGCAGTTGAAGACATTGAATGGGATTCACTAACAGTCAAAGGGACATCTGCACCTGATCCAAACACTGTGAGATTAGAAGAAGTAGCTTTGACTATGTCACGCCTGTGTCTAAAGTGAAGATTGGCAAGTTAAGCCATTCTACAGATCATGTATTGTTCACATTGTTGGCATTGGCATGGATTCATAAAACCTGTTTCACAGACATGATCATTGTATCTACATCAGATGGATAGGGATTTATCCTTTTTTGAAAATGAATAAGGGTTCAAATCCCCTTATATACACCTTGACTTTATTATTAGAAGCTTAATTCGAAGGTATTTATGCCAAATCCTTTGGCTACATTCTCAAAAATAAGGCATGGCCTAATGATAAGACACAAATATGGGTCATGTGGGGGTGATGGGGTCAAGCCCCATTCTCATGTTTTATCCTTTTGTTAAGGATTATCCATGTTTTAGTACCATATTAATTGGGATAATAACAAAAATAGGTTTAAATAAAATCCTCACACCTTGTAATTCAGTCTTAGAGACCATATAGTTATGAAATAAATCTTGCATAGCTATATTTCAAGATTTGGTTGGTGTGGGAAGTTGCTTGGGATGCCATGTGGTGGCTTGGGATCTAACTACTTAACTCTAGGTGCTTGCCTTTACATCAAATGGATAATTTAGTCTCATATTCACTATGGAAAAGCCTTCAGATTGGTTTGTATGCTAAAGTGCTTCTATTGTAATGTGAAGTTGGTGGTAGAGCCTCCTTCTATAAAAAAGAGGACCCCTCCAGTTGATTGGCACCTAAAGAGTAAATAGTGTGGGCGTTACATGAAAATAGGTACACTTATCGAAGACTATAAGCCAAAACTAAACAAACCCATTTATTATCTCTACCACATATAATCATCTGATTATTCCATGTGTTAGGATCTAATTGGTCTACTAGGTAGTGACACATAATCTAATCAACATGATGAGATCATCTTTGTACCTTATACATTTTTTTACCTATTTGTATTTACCTTAAAGAGAACATAACTTTTACATATGGTGTTAGATTGACTCATTCAAATTAGATTAGAAGGATCTCAATAATCTCTTCTATGTTTAAGTAGTTTCAAAAAGATTTAAGACCATATGAAAGTGTCAAATGTGGGTATCCTCCTAAATCACATGACCTACAACATTTTTATAGTTGTGTAGGACATTTTGATATCCAATCTAGTTAGAATGGGAATCCTAACCTTGATTGTGATAGTTTTACTATTGATTTTTAATCTAGTTATGATTATGATTATGATTCTAAATTTGATTCTAATTTTGATACTAACACTGATTATTTTGATTATTAGAGTTATGTTTAGGAAATGGGTCATTTTATATACCTAGATTCTAATTAGAATTGAAAACACCACTAGCTAGCTCAATTTTGCCTTACTCAAGTAAATATTAGATAAAGTGATCCAAAACTCAAAACATTTGGTTGAAAGATAATTCAAGAAACAAGAACAACATAATAAAAATAATTCTATCTCTAAGAAGAGATGTTTTATTCATTAAATTTGTAGACCCAAACATATGCCTATCTCTGAGAAGAGATGTTTGATTTCCATTTTGGGTTACATATTAATCTATACATGTTTTTAAGGTAAGAGGAGGATGTGGAAGGTAACCAATATTGAGGGATATTAAGTGGTTTGACTTTCATGATTTACAATAATATAGAATTCAAGGAATTATGATTTTTAGAAACTTACTATTTTTAGACTACACTACTAAAATTGAAATTTGGGGCACTTCCATTGGGTTTTTAGGGATAAAAATCCATTTATAAAATATCAATGTCATTTCATCATGTTATCCTCATTCTTAGCTTTCTAACAGTTTAAACGGGGAGTCAAATGGAGATATGGTGTAAAAGTTATGGCTCCCAGAAGTTTTACCACCAATTGGGGTAGAACCATCACCCAAATTGTCACCTATAATGTTGATCAGATCATTCCTCATTCCTTGAGAATAAATGGTCCCCATTTCATCAATATTTATCATCAAGTGTGGAATTTGTGTTTTGATTTGATTCCTAATGCATACTTGGAATGGATTGTGCTTTGTGGAGTTGTACTTTATGGAGCTATGTAGGGCTTGATTGTTTACCATTTCTCTATGACCATTAATCTATGGATGGATGGCCGTGAACTTATTTATCTTGTTATCTATTGAATTCTATTTTTGTGTTGTTTATGTAGTCAAGGCTGAAACATCAGCCCTTTTGGATTCATATGGCTTGACCATGATGAGAACAAATTTCTTGGTATTAATTAGGGAGATAGATGTAGAAGGTGGTACCTCTGGTACCTTATAGCACCATGTTCCAAGAGTGAGAGTGATCATTTAAGTTCTTGATTCATATATTCAATGTTGATCATACATGAATATCTAACCAAAGAGTACATCACAAGCATCTAGGTTGACCACATCACATAAGACCTCATCTTGGAAAGGTTTTATTACACATGAGAGAAGACATTGGTGGGTGACATAGAGGTTTCTACCTAGACTCAACCATCCAATACTATATGGCTTTGGGTGAGGCTTCATGGACAAATTTAGGCTTTTCAAAACAATAGTAGAGATTAAATTCTTTTGACTCCCACTATCAATAATGAAATGTAAAGGCTTACCTTTCACCCATAACTTAGAATGAAACAACCTTTCCTTATAATCTAGCCTCTCCTCGTGTGTCTATGATGAAGTAATGATGGCATCAGGATCAACATATACAATCTCTTCTTCATCCTCTTTAACTACAAGTTATGTATGAGGTAGAGTAGTAGATGTTGAGGATTGTGACTCAAAAAGCAAGGACTTGATGGCTCAACATTCTTCTTTGGAGTGAGTTCCATATTTGTGATAATCACACCACTTCCCAGTCTTTCCTTCCTTTTGTTTCCAATTTTGGCCTTGTGTTTGACCTTTTTTGTCACTTTTCCATTTTGAAGGTTGACTCTTCATATTCATTCTTCCATTCTTTTGCTCAATCTTCACTACAAACTTGTACACCTCACTGAGGGTTTCCAAATTGAAGAGTTCCATTTCTCCCTATATGCACCATTATAGTCCACCATGATATTTGTGAACCTTCTATTTCTCACTTTCTTAGATTCCAAATCTCATAGATAGAGAATGAAAAATATTAGTGTAATCTTGAACAGATTGTTGCTTACCTTGGCGAAGTTGTTGCCACTCTATATATAGATCGTCATATGCTCTAACAGGGTAATATTCTTGCTTTACAGCTTCTATGAAATCATCCTAGGTAGGTTTTACCTCAAGGCCAATATCATCTGTACTAAATCTCTTTTTGTACACTTCCCACCAATTTTTGACAGGCAGTGATGATTTTAAAAGACTGAAAGTGATATTCTCTTATCAGTGAATTTATTTACATAAAAATAAGATGACAATTGATCCAACCAATTTTCTACTACATCAGCATTGATTTTGCCTTCAAATGTAGGGATATCAAAATTCACCTAAATTTTGAAGGGTGTTGAGGCACTAAAAGGATGTGGGGTTGCAGATGAGGAGCCAAAATTTCCCATTATAATTTATTAGAGAATTTGGGTGAATTGTTGTAGCATCTATGCTTGTTATTGCTAGAGGGATTCATTCACAATTTCCTTGAAATGATTAGATGTCTCAATGTTGTCTACTATTTGAAGTCATTTGGAGTGAATAGGTGGATAGTCTATTGGTTCTATTTTCCACCCAAGCTTCTTGTAATCTGACCTCATTCTCAGGATCATAAACTCTAAAGACAAACCACTCTCATACCACTGATCTAAAACTCAAAAGCTTTGGTTGAAATATAATTCAAGAAATAAGAATAACACAATAATAATAATGCTATCTCTGAGAAGAGATGTTTTATTCATTAAATTTGTAGACCCAAACATATGCCTATCTTTGAGAAGAGATGTTAGATTTCCATTTTAGGTAACATCTTAATTTATACATGTTTTAAAGTTAGGAGGAGGATGTGTAAGGTCACCAATATCGAGGGAGATTAAGTGGTTTGACTTACATAATTTACAACAATACAAAATTTGAGGAATTACTATGTTTAGAAACTTACTATATTTAGATTGCACTACTAAAATTGAAATTTGGAGCACTTTAATTGGGTTTTTATGGGTAAAAATCAATTGAGCAAAGCTAAATGCTATCTCACCACATTCTCCTCATTCTTATCTTTCCAATAGTTCAAATGAGGAGTCAAATGGAATTATGGTGCAAAAGTTATGGTTCTTGGAAGTTCTGCCACCAATTGGGGTAGAACCATCACCCGAATTGTCACCTAGGGATCCTCCTAGATCACATGACCTACAAAATTTTTATGGTTGTATGGGACATTGTTATATCCAATCTAGTTGGAATGGGAATCCTAATCTTAATTATGATAGTTTTACTATTGATTTTGATCCTAATTATGATTGTGATTCTAAATTTGATTATGATTTTGATACTAACACTGATTATTTTTATTATTAGAGTTATGTTTAGGAAATGGGTCATTTTATATACCTAGATTCTAATTAGAATTGGAAACACCACTGGCTAGCTCAATTTTGCCTTACTCAAGTAAATATTAGATAAAGTGTCTGAGTTACATACATATTTAGACTTCAAGGCCTTTCAGGTGATGGCAATAATAATATTTATTGTATTTATACCAATAATTCTTTGGTTGATCATCAAGAAAAGGATTTAGAATTAGAAAAATAACCATATTCATCGTAACTAATTTTTGGAATATCATCTCAATAGGCTTACCAAGGTTAGTAAAGAATATAATTTGATGTTGATTCTTTAACATATGTAGTCTTTTTTATGTAGTTGATTGGGTAGGGAGAATATTCTAGACAAGTAGGGGTTGCATGATTTGCACATGTATGGATTTAGTGACTCCATCTCTTATAATATGTTTATTTTTATTAAATATTTTTGGTTTCTCAAATGTACTTATTTGTGCTTGGGTTAGATTTAAAGTTGAGTTCTAATAATAAATGTTAATCATACCCTTGTTAATAAGATCCTTATTAATTTGTACATATTTGTTGACAATATATTCAAATTTAGTAGCACATTGCAGTTACAAATGATAAGCTATATATCCATTAATATTAGAAGTCAAGATGCTTACTAGTTACTTTTCCATAAAAGTAAGGGAAAATTGGCTTGACAAGGCTCTCCACCATTGTAGAAATGCATAAATGTTTTCTCCACCCCTTTGTTTTGAATTACATAAATCTACCATGGTTAATTCATGCTCCATATTATACAATAAATAATTGATAATTTTTTTTGATAGGTCATTTAAAATGGTGACTAATCCTTTTAGTAAGTGAAAAAACCACTCCAAGTCTTCTCCACCCAAACTATGTGGAAATAAGTAAAGCAAGTAGATATTATTAAAAGCCACTTCCTGACATGTAACAAAGAATGCTTGTTTAGGTTCTCTTGGATCACTTTTCCATTTGTATTTATCAAATATATACATCTCAAATTGATATGGGAAAGGTAAGTGAAGGAAATTCATGTCAAAATGTTAAGGGAAAATATCATCAAATTTATACTTCTTGTCGTCATTACCTTCCTGGAGTTTCAAAATTACATTTTAAACCTCTTAGAAGTCCTAAAGGATATGATCATTTTGTTGGGTATTAAAGGGATGGCTGATTTTATTTGAATAAATAAGTAGATTTGGATTGTAATGTGTCTAAATGGGTACCCTATTAGTCATTCTAATATGAATGTACACCCTTTTATTTGTATTATATTTCTAATAAGGCACTTGTTATAAGTTTGTAATTAGAAGTTGATTATGAATGTGTTGTTGATTAAGAGGTAACTAATGTTGGTATGGAATTTATTGTTGAAAGGTTGTAACCTTATTATGAATGAAAATGAACCTACTATGGATTAGATAATATTTGTGAATTCATCACCACTTGCTATGGGGGTAGGTTAAAAACTTGATGCTTTAAAGGGTTTGAGACTTGATATTGTGAATGTTTTAGGACTTACTATTGTGAATGGATTAGGAATTACTATGAATTATAAGGGATTTACTGGGAATTATAAATGACTAATTGGTGATTAAAAATGTATGTTGTGTATTGATTTTAACTTTCCATAATGGATTAACTAGAGGTATCTACTAGGAATTAGCCAATGGACCTATATCAGATGTAGGATTGGCTAAAGTATCTTGTGTTTGTTATAATGGAAAAATCTTATCCATAGATAGGGATTTGTTAAATGAAGTAACAACTATAAAATTACTTAAATTAACTATGATTTAATCAATAAATAATTAACTAACTTTCTACACTGTTGAAGTGATGATTGGATATGTTGTGATGGGTTTACAAGTTTACCTTTCCCTTTACTAGATAATAAAAGAGACTATTTTGATCTTTGTATAAGGTTATGATTTTGATTAGAAGTTGATGAGTCTATATGAACCTTATTTTGAGTATATTTACTTATGTAGGTATTTCCTCTCTCTAAACAAGGCTATATAATTGGTCTATTATAAACTCAAGTGGGATTTTGGCTCTAAAATCCAAAAATATTATAGGGGAATCATTTCTAAATTTAGAAATTATGTTATTATATTGTATTTGACTATATCCTACACTAGTGTCTCCTCTTCATATATGGTTTGACAATCATCCATGTCATCAGTTCTTTAGTTATTTATAAGATACCCAAGTAGATCATAATAGCTCTCATAATCCATAGAGAGACCATAAGAAACCCCACTATAAGTGTACTTAGACATGTTTGAATTAATTATGTTTGCTTTGGATTCAAGATAATTTTTTTGAATTGACTTGATGCAAATGCATGTATAAATTTACTTATCAATTCAAAGTTATCATTTGGATTTGAAATGTGTTTGACATGAATTATTAATCTTAATTTTAATTTTTTTTAAATTATATTCTATATAAATTTGAAATGTTAAATTTGAATTAAGTTGAATTAGAATGTACTTTGGTTTAAACAAACATAATTTATATTTGAATTAAAAGTGAGTAGTGTAACACTTAGAATGAATTAAAATGTGGGCAATATAATACCTCATTACATAGATGTAAAATGAAAAATGTATAGAATTAGGATAGTGTCTATTCCTTTGAGGTGTAAAGTATGCAACATGTAACATGTGGGTATAAAAACAAATAATCAATGATAGATATACAAGACAAGTAATATTTTTAATGGTAAGACATGTGTGTAATGCGATTGTAGTCCATGTAACTATGTTACTTAAATTGGCAACATATTGATCTCACTAAATCTTAACTTTTATAAGTACGTTGTGAAATATTTGTGGATCTTGGTTACCATTCCACTATAAAATCATTTGTAGCTAATGGTATTGAGTTAAAGTTTTACAAGGCTATCTAGATAGGCCCTGATATATATTTCGGTATGTGGGGCTCAAAAATTCATTATATAAGAAGAATTAAATGGAAGTGTGGAAGGGTCTAGCCCTCTGCACACAATTAAACCATAAAGGTCTCAAAAAAATTCTAATAGAAAATTAGGCCCCAAGGGTTACTATCTAAGGTTTGTGTTGGAGCATGGAATCCCTCCCACTTCATAAATATGCTTAAACACATAAATAATCAATCAATAATGACATAATACAACCTATATTTATATAAATTATTGAATGTATGGAGTTGGTATATATGTTGGGGAATGAATTCCAAATCTCCATGCTTTGTAGATGCAAAATAATGAGATGAAATCCACCCTATCCAATCAAAATAAAAGGAAAGAAGTGTTATTTATGATTCTGAAAACCCCATGAATGGGCAAGAAAATAACATAATATAATGTTATTTAAGTAAAATAAAATAACAATCTATGTGTTTTTGGTCACTTAGTCTCCTCGAAGGGATAAAAAGGAGAACATAAGAATGACAAATTATTCACAAAACAAACAAGAAATAATAAACTCATAAGAAATGTGAAGAAATAGAGTGTTTTAGGAGCACTACAATTGAAGTATTGGTTATTTTAATTAATACAGTAGATGAATTATAAATAAAATTTGATTTAATTGGTAATAAATCCAATCCTTTGACTAATGAAATCTATAATAAAACACATTAAAGTTTGAATCGTGTCTTTGACAAGCAAGCCTATAGAAAAAATAAGCTAATGTTTAAAACCTATAAAAAATAAAACATAAATTATGAAAAATTTGTCATATTATTTGAAAAAATAAAATAGGTTTTTGTAGAAAAATAGAATTTTTTTGGTAATCAAAGATGTCTCAAAACATTTATGGCATGGTATTATCACCATGTTGAACCTAGTGACTTGGCACACACTTAGGCACACTCTCATAGGTGAGTCCAATAGACTAGTCCCTTAGGCTTACACCAGTGCCCCACCCGATACTCGTGGTTGAATCAAGTATCAAACCCATGACCTAGTGATCACCATTATAATGGGTCACCATTGAGGTATAACCATGGGGTTCAAAAAATAAAAAATATAGATAACCTATAAATTAAGTTAATAGAAAAAATAATAAATGTATCCTATTCTAAATTTAATAAGATAAGTAAAATTCTAATTCCAAGAAAACCATAAACTTATTTATAAAAAAGGAGGTTTATATATAAAAATAAATAATATATAGAAACCAAAAAATAATTTAATAGAAATGAAAATAAAGGCATTCTATGTTAAATTTTAGAAGAGGAGGTGAAATTATGTTCAAATTTGAGATAATTTCTAAATTATAGGAATAATAGGAAGCTTGATAGAATAAAGTGAGGTATGAGTCCCACTGGGTGTGCCAAATGTAAATTATGATTACAATAGAGTTTATTTCATGTTAGTATGCCAAATCAAACATGAAACAATAGATAAACATAATATGTCAAGAACAATCCCTCCATTTGGGAAGGTATAGGAAGCAAAGAATAAATAGAAAACACAATGAAAGTGAGTACACCTTCCTCATGGATGTTATTTATAATAAAAATTAATGGTCTTTTGAGCCTAATATTATAGCCTTGAATTATTTATAAATATCAAACCTTCATGTTGGAAACATTTCCCCTAAGTTACATGTGATTTGGTGGAATTAATTAGAATAAAATGAAAGAAAAATTGAAGCTTTGTGATGGATTTTTTTTGAGAGAAAGTATGCACTATAAATATTGATTATAATTCTAAATGACCCTTGTAGTTATAGATTTATCAAACCATTTTCAACCTTCAATATTAGGTAAATATGTGCAGCTAAGAATCAATCAAATTTAGTAGGTAAAATTTAATAAATATTTGGGATATAGATTGTATTAATTAGGCAGGTCTTGCATTTTTATATTTATATTGATATTTTTTGATATTTTAAAAATCTTGAATTTTTGGCTCAATTTGAATCCACTTGCCACATGATGTCATGATGCATATTTTTGTTGATGATGTCATGATGCATATATTTGAATTCACTTTCGATGTGAATGGAGGAATAATTCAATTAATAAATTAAGAAAATAGGTCATTCCAAAAATCTATGGAATTTATCATTAAAATAATATTAGGTTAATTAACAAAGGTTAATTAAATTAATTCAAAGTGATGTGACTTTTGAAATTATAATAAGGGTTCCACCTAATTGGTCCAAAACATCAATTTCAAAGTCACAATCTAACTTATGATGAAATAAATGAAGTCAACGATGGTGTATACTATATTACCTCAATTAAGGATGCACAAATATATTTAAAAATGTGCATGTCAAGTTTGAAGACTAATTTTGGTGTTTTAATGAATATACATTATTTCTATAAATCATTCTAATTGTGATTTTGACATGAAAGTGATGAGAATTGAGTGTCTATAGGTACAACTCTTGTGACATCCTCCATAAGACCAATTAATAGTTTAACCCAATTACCTATTTCAATGCCTACATCAACATAAGTTTTGTTTTCATCCCCTTTGGTAAATTCTCAAATATCAAATCTAAATCACAATGGGTCGACTAGGTAAACTATTCTCTAAGTTATTCAAGCTTTGGAGGCTAAAGTTACCAACATTGAACAAAATTATTTGAAATCAACTCATTCTGTCAATTCAAAAGATGTATTACATAATTATATATCACCTAAAATATCTTTTAACTCTTTGTAATGGGTTTTTTACACAAAGTACATATTTTATGATGGAAATGGTGATCCTAAATAACATGTTCACTATTTTTATGCAACATGCCAAAGATTATTTTTTGACCAAATTATTTCCAAGGATCCTAAAATCTTATGATTTAAGATGGTTTTATGAATTAATAATTCAATTAGTGAAAGCATTCAAACCTCTAGTGGATCATTTTATAGCACATTTATCTATCAACATCATTGAAAGATATCATATGCACAAATTGATAAGATCAAAAGAGAGATCAGTGAACCTATTAACAAATATGTTTTAGGGGATAAAATAATTTTGGCCAAATGACAAATCAAATGGTAGACAAATAAATTTAAGACATATTTAAGCAAATTTTGTTTTCACCATTACAAGAGTCCTTTATCTTCAAGAAGGTTAAATATTTTTATGACTTATGCCATATTTTCCAAGATCATGAAATGAAACTTATTTCATTAAGCAATATTAAGTATGTAGAAAACACAATGATTTTATTTACTACCATATTTCATATCAAAACAAGATAAAAAGTTAAACCTAAAAAAGAAGTAATCAAATACAATGCCATAACAATGTAATCAACTCATATTATCAAATGATCCTAAGAGATTATTTAAAAAATTACCTGAGTCTTCAGATTTATTACTTAATAAGCTTGTAGAGTGTCATCTCATATCTCTCCCTCCTCTTATAGATCTTGATACAAATTGACCTATACTAAAAGGATATGATGCTAATTCATAATGTAAATATCACCAAGGTTTCAGGGATTTTACCAAAAAAATTATACCTTGAAACACAAAATCCAAGTGCTTATTTTTAATCAACAAATTAAATTTTATGATCTTCTAAAAGATCAAGGTCACAACCTGGTGACATCAAAACCAAAATATGTTTAATAATCCATTACAGGGATCATTATAAGAAAAATATAGATGTGCAAATGGAATATAATGAACATTTTTCTTAGCCAAATTATGAGCACCCATTATATGGGGTTATTGGCACATTTACGTGCACTATACCTCCTATGGTTTATATACCTTTTATTACATTTGATGAGATTGAAATTGTGAATGTTGATTCAAATATTCATTCATTATTTATTAGATCATACCTTGATCATAAACCTATACACAATGTTATGATTGATAATGGTGATAGTGAGAATATATGTACCATGAAATTAATCACACATTTAGGATATACACATGATGATTTATAAATT
>JARHVA010006691.1:310000-372500 GCA_037957365.1 Torreya grandis | reverse complement strand
CCCTATTAGATTACTCTCAGAAACTAATGAGTGATAAAATGACTCATATTAATTATTATAAAACATCCTATATCTTCTTATACCTTTATTCATCCATCTCACTAGGCTACTATGCTCTTTTATGCATAAAACTAGGCATCCTATGCACAAGCCTTCTTAAATCTCTTTATAGGTTCAAAAACTTGGCAACTTTGGAAAATGATCTTGAAAACCTCTATTGATTACACACATTGATCACATTAATTACATGTTTATCAACCAATGTCATGCTTCTATGCATACCTCTTCATTCTCGTCATCCATATGCTCATGATATGACTAGGCTTCTCAAGATACCTTGTACTCAAAGACTAGTACTCAAACATGCTTACCTTAGCTTGAACCTTGATATAAAACTTATAATAATAAATAGGTTTCCTTTAAATTATCTCTTATCACATGACTTACTTGTATCATTAAGCACATAAGTTTCCTTCAAAATATCTCTTGTCACATGGATTCCTTGTCTCATTGGGCACACAAGCTCATACTTCATAGATCACTCACCATGCATCTTCACCAGATGCACCTTGACATCAATGACATCAACCTTGACATAGAATGACATAGACCTTTAAATCAATGGAAATGCTTCTTAAAAAAATCCCCCTTTATCATTTATGGTAAAACATTCTTCAAACTATTCACTCTCATCTCCCCTAGTTTGGTCAAACTCCCTTATTATACTTTCTCCCCCTTTGAAATTATTGACAAAGGGTATTAAAAAAATTTCATCTAGAATCACACCATTTTTTACGCATAAATAATATGAAACATTAAGGTAACATGTTTCCCCTTTCACCAAGCATACCTTTTTCATTTGAACTCTTATTACAAGACCACTTCTCAAAACAAATCAAACTCAATCATAAACTTGAATGTCTCCCCCTCAAACCAAGAAACCACCATGATTTTGATAACTAGAGAGTGTCTTCATGAAGCTTAATTAATTCAACCCTTTCCATAGATAAATAAAATAACACTAGTTCATGATATTCCCATATCTCCATGTTCTCATAAGACTAAATGTCCATCAATATCCTTTTGGGCTTGATTGGCACTATAGGCTTGATCTCCTCATCAATAACTTGATCATCAATGTGAGATGACAATAGGAACTTTTGACTTGATTTTACATCTAAAACATGAATTATCACTATAAATAGTCCACTTGAGATTATAGACTAATCATGACTCATCTTCACTATCTTTGTTTCCATATATTCATTTAACTTCTTTATTGCACTCAAGGGGATTCAAACTTCCTATTTTGACTTGATGACCTTATAACCCTATTAATATATAATATTTAAATGTGACCTATATATGATAACTATATCAAACCACCTTATACATACCTCTTGATTGATGTGAATTGTGACTCATTTCATAGTCCCATGAGTACTCATTCTTGGAAGGTCTTTTATACTCTCTTAATCTATGACCAAACTGGTTACATATAAACTAATAGACATTGATTAAACTAGAGTAAATTATAGAATTAGGTTGTTTGATAGGTCTTTTCATGTTGACATTCTTGTCTTGAATAACCTTCTCATTGACTTGAACTTTGACCTTTTGGTCTTATTTGAAACTAAGACCTATCTTGTCACTTGCAAACTTTTGACTACTCAAGATATCATCTAGAGCCATAGTGTTCTTTTCAAACTTCACAAAGGTCCTCACCTTTCTAGATGCTTGATCCAACTCAGATTTTAGGTATTATACTTTAGTTTCATGCCTAATGTATTCTTCCTATTTAGAGTTTGTAATTGCATTGGATACCTCCATCTGTGACTTAACTTGATTGATGATCTCATCACACTCCTTCGAAGAGTTACTAAATCTTTCCTCAAATAATCCAATTTTCTCCTCATATTCCTTAAATAATGATCTTATTTTGTGATTTTTTTTCCTTTTTAATTTCAATTCCTATAGGGAACTTACCAATTCTACCTCAATATCTACTTTATCTTCTTCATCTAATTCTACATCAATCATAAATCCTTTCCCACTTGAACAACCCTCATTATCTGATTTTATGTCCATAAAAAAGGTTTCATTATTTTCCTGTTCAATTTCATGATTGGCATCATCACTATCATATGCACTTGAGTCACTTACATCAAAAGAGTTGTCTTATTTACTATACAAGCTTATATTATTATTTATATTTCCTTTCCTACCTTCATACTTCCTAAACACCTTATTTTTATCAGGATTATAGGTCTTATTGTCATCTCCATGATGTTTATCATGTTTTTCATCATGCTTATATTTATCCTTGTTAGGAAACTTAGATTAAAACTCTTCAATCTTACCACAATTGAAATATTTTAAAGGAAACTTACCTTTGTACTTACCAAATCCAAACCTCAACTTCCTTTCAAACATGGCTATCAGTTGATCATCATCAACATCTAAGCATTCCTCATCCTTAAACTTCTTGGATTTTGACTTTTTCTCAACTTTGAAAGTTTTTTCCTTCTTAGGAGGTCTTATTTCACTAGTTCTCATCTCATAGGTAGTCAAAATTCCATGAAGTCTATCCATCTCTAGCTTGTCTAATTCTTGCATCTCTTTTAGTGTAGACACCTTAGAGTCAAACTTAGGAGTTAGTGAACTTAAGAATTTTTGAAAAAATATAGATTTTTTCATCTCTTCTTCCAATAATCTAATGATATTGATAGACTTCATCAACCTTCAATAGGAAAGATGAAATTGTTTCATCTTCATTCATATTCATACTTTCAAACTATCTCTGGTGGCTCTGTAACTTGGCCATTTTCACCTTGGTGTATCCTAAATATATGGTCTTAAATTTTCCCCATATGTATTTGGTTGATACATAATTCTTTAATTCACAATATATACCTCTAATGGGCCCCAAAGAATGGCATTCATTTCTTTGGAATTGTTTTCACTAGTCTTATTACCTATTACATCAGTTGGGGGAACATGAAGATAACTATAGCCATCCAAAAATGAATACAAGATATCATGAATGTGAGACATAAAATATATATTCATCCTAACATTTAAAAAAAAATATATCCTTTTAATAATGGGGCCTTACTGGTAGAGAAACCACCTTGAGCTTGCTGACTAGGCATCTTTGCTTCTAGGATCTCCTTTAGTCTTTTAAACTTACTTCAAATGAATAAGATCTGATACCAAATATTGGATGAAAAATTATTGTGGGTGGGGTTGAATTATTCTTAAAATTTTATTATCAAATCCATTTAAGCAATCATCAAATTATAGAACATGTAAGGTATAAATAATCAAATAGACAAGCATAAATCAAGATTACACAAGTCAACACACCATATATGTGGGAAAACCTCTAGGGGAATAATAACCAATGATATATATAAATGGAATATAGTCATATAAGATAAACATAACTTTATTAAAGCACAAACTTCACCTGGAACACCAACCCCAACTAGCTAAGCACCAATTCAGCTAGGCTTTAGCAAGCACCCACTTGAAAGGAGGCACCAACCCCATAGATCAATTAGCACCAAATTATCCACATAAAAAACTTTATCACCTTCATAATACTATATTTCTCATAAAATATATGATTATCTCCTTCTTCTATTCTTCACACACTTCTATCCCTCTCAAACTGGCATCTAAACTTCTTTACTCAACTAGCCCTCTTCTTGATTTTATTAGGTCATATGACCTTGATAATCACATATAAAAATTATACCAAATTTTCATCACTAATAATTTATCATATTATTATTGTATACAATACCTCCTTCTACACTACAATATACTTTATTGTTTTCTTACACTCAACACATCCAAATAGGCCTAAATTTTTTAAGTATTTATACAAGTTTCTTATTCATATCCTTTTTAGTCAGTCAAACATCCTTAAAATATTATTTATGAAATTAAATTTATATTATGACATATAATATACATGGATAAAACAATATTTGAGTTCATTTAGGTTTGACCTTCCTCAATTAGGCCTTATCTCACATTTAGGTCTCATGGAGACCTAGTCCCATTATGCCTCCTTAACACATGTTACCCTTTGATACTTTTGGAACAAATTAAAAATATTAACATGGCATTAAAATATCATATTAAATTTAAATATACCATTAATAATCTCATCCTATATCCATCACTCTATTCAACTAAAACCACTACTTAGAGTACACCATTAGTATTGTTCATATTAGGCCTATTAATACCTAGAAAGTTTGTCTAGAATAACTAAAGAAAAAAATTAAATAAATACTGGAAAAAAATCATAAATAAATAATATAAATTTCATTAGGGTCATCACCATATGATTTTTATCTCACAATTAAGGTCAAAAATACTCAAACCCTTCTCTGCAAATACCTCACTTAGAACTACCAACTAGCCTCAAAACAAAGTCATGAAAACTTAATCTCCAAAACCTCAAATAATTATTTATATTAAATTTGACACCTTAAAGAGATTATTTGATACCCACACACACACACACACACACACACACACACACACACACACACATGTATGCATGTGTGTGTGTGTGTGTGTGTGTGTGTGTGTGTGTGTGTGTGTGTGTGTGTGTGTGTGTGTGTGTGTGTGTGTGTGTGTGTGTGTGTGTGTATAACATGTTAATATGAAAATATTGATCTTATAGACCAATCTCACAACCTCACACATTCACTGTCTTGTCATGTTAATATGACAATATATATGTATGTATAAATTTGACACCTTAAAGAGATTATTTGACATATATATGTGTGTGTGTGTGTGTGTGTATATATATATATATATATATATATTTAACATGTTAATATGACAATATATATGTATGCATGTATGTATAAATTTGACACCTTAAAGAGATTATTTGACATATAATATATATATATATATATATATATATATATATATATATATATATATATATATATATATATATATATATATATAACATGTTAATATGACAATATTGATCTTATAGACCAATCTCAAAACCTCACACCTTCACTGTCTTATCTACACTAGATAGGTCAACTTATGAGTAACATTTTCATCATATCCATTAACATAAAAAACATATATCCAACATGAGAATTTATTACAGGTCTTGAAATAATTATCTATGCACTTTAATTCATCCCTAATCTATGACAACACATCCCTAATCAACTTCTCACTTCTACCTAGTTTTCTCACTACCTGCACCATTAGACATGTTAGCAACTAGTCAACTTGTAATACTAGTTTATTAGACCTAAGGTTTTGAAATTGTTCATAAACCACCATTGACACAAAATAAAAGTCTCAATATTTATCTTCCAATGATTTTCATACTTTGAATTTGTCAACTCTATGTACTACACAAAATATCTAAAAAACAAGGCTTTTTCTAACAAACTAATCACACCTAGAGGTGCTTGAGAGATTTGAGTATAACCTAAAATCACTTAATTATCCATTAAAAATCATTATGGTATATTTTTATTAATATCTTTCTCATTGGGTCATTGTTTAGGATTTTATAGAGGGTTAACATTGTTTCTGGTGTTAATGATTGTTCATAAATCTCAACCCCTTATTCTAGAAACCAATTATTTTAAATTTGATATATGAATATATTAGGTTCTAATGTAGAGATTACATGTTCCAATAAGTACTTGAAAGTTCTTCTTAGGTTGAGAATCCTTTATTCTGTGTACATAAGAGACCTCAAAACACCTTTTATTGCTTTAACCTTTAAATTTTGACCTAAAAAATCATTAACATACTTGAAAAAACATTAAATAACTTTTTAAATTCTCACATACTCACAATTTCCTTGGAAACTGATCTTGATACCCCATCTGGCCACCGTATCTCTCTTTGCTCTTTAGACCTTTATCCTACAAGTCACATTAGGCCTTGAAACTAACTTTCTAAGCACTATCCAAGTTATCAAAACATCATATACATTTCATACAACCTATTACCATTATCAACTACTACCAAACATTCTTAATATGTCTTGATAATACCTCATGACACTTCATTGGGTCACGTAAGGTCTAAAACTAGTATAGTTACATGTCAAGTCTATAGGTTCTAACCTTATAAGATTACTTTAAGACAATCATTAATGATCAAATGCCTCATATTAATGATTAAAAAAACTCATAAAATCGCATATGCCTTTATGAATCTATCTCACTAGGCCAATATGCTCTTTCATGCACAAGACTAGGCATCCTATGGACAAGAATTCTCAAGTCTCTTTCTAGGTTTAAACACTTAACAAATTTGGCAACTGATATTGAAACACTCTTTAATGCTTATATAACTTTCTCACATTCATTAAATTTTTCTCTACCAATGTCATATTTTTGCACATACCTCTTCATGATCATCATGTATATGCTCATGATATAACTAAACTTGATATGACTACACTTCTTAAGACATCTTGTATTTAAAGAGTAGTAATCAAACATGCTTACCTTATCCTAAACCTTGATATCAATGTTATAATAAGAAATAGGTTTCCTTAAAATTATATCTTGTTACATGACTTCCTTTTCTGATTAGGCACACAAGTTTCCTTCAAATTCTCTCTTGTCACATTGCTTCCTTGTCTCATTAGGCACACAAGCTCATACCTCACATATCACTCACCATGCATCTTCACCAGATGCACCTTGACATAAAATGAAATAAACCTTTAATCAATGGTAATATTTCTCAATAAACTACCCCTTTATCATTTATGGTAAAATATTCTTCGAAATGACCACTCCCATCTCAATTGGTTTTGTCAAACTCCCTTATTATACTTTCTCCTCCTTTGAAATTAATGACAAAGGGTCTTCCACACATGTCATATAGAATTAAAACCTTTTTATTCAAACACATAATATTAAACATTAAGGAAACATGCTCCCCATTTCACCAAGCATACCTTTTTGAAATGAACTCTAATTACAAGACCACTTCTCAATGTAGATAAAACTCAATCACAAACCTGAATGTCTCCACCTCAAACCAATAAATCACCATCATTATTCTAACTTAATAGTGTCTTCATGAATCCTAATAAAGTCACCCATTTACATAGGGAACTAAAATAACACTAGGGCTTGATTAGCACTATAAGCTATATATTCATAAATCATTTTATTATCAATGTGACATACAAATAGGCATTCCTAACTTTATTTTACATCTAAAACATGATCTATCACTAAAAATAGTCCACTTGAGCTTATAGACTGATCATGACTCATC
Source organism: Torreya grandis (assembly GCA_037957365.1). Lineage (NCBI taxonomy): Eukaryota > Viridiplantae > Streptophyta > Pinopsida > Cupressales > Taxaceae > Torreya > Torreya grandis. Next base: position 365,192 of record JARHVA010006691.1, on the reverse strand, counting down.
TTCATTATCTTTAGTTTTCAGATATTCATTTGCATTCTTTATTACACTCTAGGGGTTTCAAACATCCTATTTTGACTTGATGACCCTATAACCCTATTAATATATAATCTTTAAATCTATACTATCTCATGACAACTATAACAGACCACCTTATACATACCTCTTGGCTGATGTGAATTATGACTCCTTTCATATTCCCATGAGTACTTATTCTTGGAGGGTATTTTACATTCTCTTGTTCTATGACCAAAGTGACCTCATATAAAATAATAACCATTTAATAAAATAACATAAACTATAGCATTATGTTTTTTTATAGGTCTTTTCATGTTGACATTCTTGTTTTGAATAACCTTCTATTTTACTTGAGCTACAACCTTTTGGTGTTCTTTGAAACCAAGACTTGTCTTATCACTTGTATAATTTTTGATTACTCAAGATATCATCTAGAGACTCAACACTCTTTTCATACCTCATAAAGTTGCTCACCTTAATATATGTTTGATCTAACTCAACTTTCATATATTTTACTTTAGTTTCATACCTGACATATTCATCCTCTTTAATGCTTAGGTTTGCATTGGCTACCTCCATTTGTGCCTCAAATTGATTGATGATATCATCATACTCCTTGGAAGAGTTACTAATCCTTTCCTCAAACAATCCAATATTCTCCTCATTGTCCTTAACTAATGATCCTAGTTTGTGATTCTTTTTCCTTTAGAACTTCAATTCCTCTAGGGCACTTACCTATTCTACCTCAAGATCTAATTTAGCTTATTCTTCATCTGATTATACATCAACCATAATGCATTTCCCACTTGAATAACCCTCACTATTTGATTTTATGACCATAATTAAAGTTTCATTATTGTCATGTTCAGGTTTATTATTTCCATCATCATTATTATATGCACTTGATTCACTTACATAAGAAGATTTGTATTATTTAGTATTATATCTTCTCTTGTTCTTGAAAGTTCCTTTCCCACCTTCATACTTCCTAAGCTTCTTGTTATTTTTATCAAGCTTATATGTCTTATTGTCATATCCATGATGTTCATCATGTTCTTCATCATTCTCATATTTATTTTTTATAGGACACTTGGATGTAAAGTCACCAATTTTTCCAAAATTGATATATTTTAAGGGAAAATTACCTTTATACGTACTAGATCCAAACCTCAACTTCCTTTCAAACATGGCTATCAGTTGATCATCATCAACATCTGAGCATTCCTCATACTTTACCTTCTTGGATTTTGACCTTTTCTCAACTTTTAAATCTACTTCCTTCTTGGGAGGTCTTCCTTCATTATTTATCATCTCTTAGGCATTCAAAATGGCATGAAGTCCATCCATCTCTAGCTTATCCAAATATTTCACCTCTTCTACTGTAGACACCATAGAGTCAAACTTAGGGGTTAGTGATCTTAAGTCTTTTTTAACAATTTTATATTTTTTCATATCTTCTCCTAATCCTATAATGATATTGACAACTTCATCAACCTTCAATAGGTAAGATGTAATTATTTCATCTTCATTCATCTTTAGACTTAAACTATCTCTAGTGGATTTGCATCTTGACCATCTTCTCCTTGGTGTCTCCTTCATATATGGTATTAAATTTTTACCATATGTCTTTGCTTTATAAAAGATGAATTAATTTCATAATCTCTACCTTTGATAAGACACAAAGAATGGCATTCATTTATTTGGAGTTATTTTCACTAGCCTTCTTACCTACTACATTAGTTGGGGGAATAGGAGGAGAAATATATCCATACACAAATGACTTTCATATATCATGAACTTGAGATATAAAATATATATTCATATTGAAATTTAAAAAGGCATAATTTTATCCATTTAATAACAAATCCTTATTGGTAGAGAAACCACCTTGAGCTTGCTGACAAGCCATCTTTGCTTCTAGGATATCCGTTAGTATTTTAAATGTTCTTCAAAAGACTAGGATATGATAAAAATTTTTGGAATAAAAGATATTGAGAGGGTGGGGGTGAATTATTATTAAAAACTATGTTATCAAATCCACTTAAGCAATCATCAACATATAGAACAAGCAATGCACAAATAATCAACTAGACAAGCGTGAATCAAGATTGCCCAGTCAACACACCATATATATGTGAGACCATAAAGGGGGATAAAACCTAATGATATATAAAAATTTAATATATTCATATAATATAAACATCAAATTTAGTGAAGCACCAACTTCACATGGAGCACCAACCCCAACTACTAAGCACCAACTTAGTTAGGCTTTAGCAATCACCCACTTGCAAGGAGGAACCAACCCCTAGATGACTTATCACCAAATAAACCACATAAAAAAATTCATAAATTTTATAATAATATATTTATTTTAAAACAAATAATTATATCCTTATTTAGTTATTTAGACACTTCTATCCCTCTCAAATTGGCCTCTAGCCTTCTTCGCTCAACTAACCCACTTCTTGACTTGATTAGGTCATATGAACTTGATAATCACACATAGAACCTATATAAAATGTTCATAACTGATCCTATATACTATTATGATGGTAAAAAAGACCTCATTATACTTTTAAATATACTTTCTTATTTTTTTACACTCAACACACCCAAATAGGCCTAAAATTACATAGTATTTATACAAGTCTCTTATGCATATCCTTATTAGTTGGATAAACATCATTAAATTATTTAGTTAGAAATGAAATGGATATTAATACATCTCATATACATGTAAATTTTTTTATTTTAGTCCCTATAGGTCTGACCTTCCTCAATTAGGCCTTATTTAACCTTTAGGTCTCATGGAGACCTAATCCCATTAGGCCTACTTAGCACACGTTACCCTTTGATTATTTTAGATCACATTAAAACACTTAAAATGTTAGGAAAATATCATGTGAAACATAAATATAATATTAATAATATCATATTATCTCCATCACTTTTTTTAACTCAAACCACTACTTGGAGTACACCATTAGTATTGTTCATATTAGGCCTGTGCATACCCACAAATTCTATCTAGAATAACTAAAGTAAAAACACAAATTTATAAATAAAACATTGTAAAAAATAATAAATACGTAATATATATGTCCTTTTGGTCATCACCATATTATTTTTACTTCATAAATTATGAAAAAAGTACTCAAATCCTTCTCTACATGTAGCTCACTCAGAACCACCAACTAGACTCAAAACACAGTCATAGAAACTTGATGTCCAACACATAAAATAATAATTGATATGAACTATGACACATTAAAGATTTTATATATATATATATATATATATATATATATATATATATATATAATTTTCAATTACAAATATCACAAGTTACAATTCCAAATATTGGTCTTTCAAACCAATCTTTTTTCTTTAGTATACATAGTCAAACTTGAACCAGTCAACCTATTTTGGATTTACCATTTTAATCACTTTCACTAATTTCTAAGATTATAAAAATCATGTATAAGAAATTAATGTCATAATAAATAATATAAAATTCATTGGATACATTTACTTATGAAAAATATCATCCAACTCATCATTACAACTTGCTTACCCAAATTTGCTAGTTTACCTTCAAACACAGTTATGGTGATAATGACCTTTAACACATATATAAACACTTTCAGAGACTTACAATGCATGTGGATGATATTATAGGATAATTATACCAATATTACATGCATACACACACACACACACACACACACACACACACACACATACATATATATATATATACATATATATATATGTATATATATATATGTATATATATATATGTATATATATATATATGCATACACACACACACACATATATACACACACACACACATATATGTATATATATATATACATATATATATACATATATATATACATATATACATATATATATATATATATACATATATATATATATATTTACGTACATATATATATACATACATATATATATACATACATATATATATATATATATACATACATACATACATATATATATATATATATAGTGTAGATAAGATAATGAAGGTGTGAGGTTGTGAGATTGGTATGCAAGACTGTGTGTGTGTGTGTGTGTGTGTGTGTGTAATATTGTTCATATGGAAATATGGTCTTGCATACCAATCTCACAACCTGACACCTTCATTGTCTTATCTACACTAGACAGATCAACTTATGACCAACATTTTCATCATATCCACTAAAATCCAAAACATCTATCCAAAATTAACATGTCTTACAAGTATTGAAAAAATTATCCATGAACTTGGATTCATCAGTAATCCATGATAACACATCCCGAAGCAACTTCTCACTTGTACCTAATTTTTTCACTATCTGCACCATTAGGCCTCTTAGCAAGTGGTCAACTTGTATGACTAGTTTATCACACCTAACATATAACACATATTTATAAACCACCATGGACACAAAATTCAAGTCTCAATATTTATTCTCTAATTATTTTCATACTTTGACTTGGTCAACTCTATTTGATAAACTAGATCTCTAAAAAATAAGGTTTTTCTTGTATGGTCCACTCACTCCCTTGACAAACCAATCAAACTTAGAGGTGCCTGGGAAAGTTGAATCCAACATATAATAACTTCCATAGACATTAAGAAACATTTTGGGTTGTTTTTATCAATATATTTCTTATCAAGTCAATGTTTAGGGTTTTAGATAGGGTTAACACTATTTTTGGTGTTAACAATTATTCATAAAGCTTAGCCCCTTATTCCAGAAACCAATACTTGAAAATTTGAGCTAGGACACTTCCCCATCTACCATGAGTATATTAGGTTCCCATGCATAGGTTACACATGCCAATGATTACTTGAAAGTTATTCTCAGGTTGAGAATCATTCATTCTATGCACACAAGAGACCTCAAAACACTTTTTCTTGCCTTAACCTTCAAATTTTAACCTAAAAATTTGTAAACATACTTGAAAAAAAATAAAATACATTGATAAATGATCACATACTCACATTTTTTATGATTTTTTTTACCCCTACTTTTTTCCAAAAGTTATACTCCTATCTACCATAGTGATGACTTAGTCATAAAATCTAAAATTGTGGTTGGGGACCTAAGTCAATTAGTAGTATCAATGTTTGCTTTCAATTATGAGATTTTAGTGGATAAGATTGATCAAATTTTAGTGATTAATTCAATGTTTTTTAGTTTGAAATGATAATGTTAAATATTGTTTTATCAAAATTGAAGGCATTTTATTATTCATCATTCAGTTAGATCATTTTAAATGCAATTGTAAGTATGTATATTGATGAAAAATGTGTGTTGTCATAAATGGAATTTGGTTTAAATATTTAAAACCTAAGATATTATGATTCTAAAAATTATACAATAAATCTAAGGATTATCAAATAATCTTAAGGGGTTCTAAGTTTTTAATATAAAAGTTATCCTAAGTTATCAATGTGATATGGTGGACCTAATACAAAGGATTCAAAATATACATGGGAGCGATTATTTTATTTCAAAGAATGGCTTAAATTAAATCTATATTGATATTTTTAACTTGAAGCTCATGTTATTAAGGTTTGACTGGCAAGTTGGTAGTCTAATTGGCAAGTTGACAACTAAGTTGATAAGTTGGTAAGTCAATTTAATGTGAATCATATTAAGTATTTTTTGATATCTAAAGGAAATCTTGAGATATCAAATGTGAATTTTACATTCCTAAAACTACATGAGTTAGCTGGTGTTTTAGTAAAAAAATTGGTCATGACTAAGTTTAAATCCTTGATAAACAAGTTAGCAATTAGCTTATGACATGCCTTGAATTAAGAAACCAATTAAGTTAAGGCACACAAACATAGGAAGTTAAGTCATAGGTTATGGTATACAAATAAATTTATTTTATTTTGATAGTTAATTTATTCAACAACTTGCAGTAGAATCTATACTCTGCCAGGATAAATTTGAAAGTCATAGACAAGGCATTAACAAGTACACCATTGCTAGAAGAACGAATAATTTTTAAAGGATAGTTATAGTTTCACTATGTTTGGTTTGCATTGAAATAAAATGATGATTTTTTATTTTTCATGATAATTTGATAAATTATAGAAAGATAAATTATTTATTTTAAGTTTGTTGCATGCATGAATTTTTGAATAAGGTCAATTGGAAAGATTTTGGAAAATCAACTTTTTGACAGAGTCAGTTATCTTTTTGGGTTTATCATATTATATTCTATGGTATGATATTTTGATGATTGAAGAATTTTAGTTATCATTATAAATATATTCATCCCTATTTTTTATTATTTGGTGTTGTGAGGATTATTATTGGAGAAATGAAGTGCTAGGTATACTCAAACGGTATTATGAGATTGAATAATGGAGATTATCTATGAAATATGTGATATTATTGCTTTGGGTTTTTAGTTTTGATTAGTTTGTTACAGTGGTGATTCTAATCATATCAACTTTAATTACAAGTTATGGTTTCATAGATGCATGAAATTTGGTATAAAATGAGGTTGACATGATTATTTTCATGGAGATAAGGATCAGTTCAAAGGTGGGTTTTCTGGTTATAGCGAGGAATAATTTTGTTAAAGATGTTAAATATACATAATTTTTAAGACATGTAATATATGATATTCTAAATTTAGTGGTTTTATAAAGATTTAAAAATGTGTTTTATGGATTTTATCTTTGAATTCATGAATTTAAATAATAGTGAAAAATAGTCAACAGTTTGGGAAGCTATGATAAAGTTATGTATGCTGAGTTTTTGAATCGATGATTTGAACAAAATAGGTCAAAAGTTTATAGAATTTTTGTTGAAATTATCTTTTCAATTCTTTCAGAGATTATAAATTTATTGTCAATTTCATGGAAATACATGTAGTTCATAATTGTAAATAATATGTCTATATATATTGAGATCGTATTCGTGTAGTGAGAATAGAATGCAATAAATATAGGTAGAATATGTTGAAATAAAATTATGAAATTTAATTTTATTTTCAAATTTAAACATTATTATGATATATGATACAGTCATATATGCAAGTTATGGTTTCATAGATGCATGAATTTTGGTATAAAATGAGCTTGACATGATTATTTTCATGGAGATAAGGATGAGTTTAAAGGTGGTTTTTCTGGGTATAGTGAGGAATAATTTTGTTAAAGATATTAAATATACAAAATTTTGAAGACATGAAATATATGATTTTATAAATTTAGTGTTCTATTTTAAATATTTAAAAATGTGTTTTATGGGTTTTATCTTTGAAGTCATGAATTTAAATAATAGCGGAAAATAGTCAATAGTTTGGGAAGTTGTGATAAAGTTATGTATGCTGAGTTTTTGAATTGATGATTTGAACAAAATAGGTCAAAAGTTTATAAAATTTTTGTTGAAATTATCTTTTTAATTCTTTCAGAGATTATAAATTTTTTGTCAATTTCATGGAAGTATGTGCAGTTCATTATTGTAAATAATATATGTCTATATATTGAGATGGTATTCATGTAGTGAGAATAGAATATAATAAATATAGGCAGAATATGTTGAAATAAAATTATGGAATATAATTTTATTTTCAAATTTAAACATTATTATGATATATGATACAGTCAAAATTTTATATAATTTTTGTTGAAATTATGTTTTTAATTCTTTTAGAGATTATAAATTTGTTGTCAATTTCATGAAAATACGTGTAGTTCATAATTTTAAATAATATATGTCTATATATATTGAGACGGTATTCATATAGTGAGAATAGAATACAATAAATATAGGTAGAATATGTTGAAATAAAATTATGAAATATAATTTTATTTTCAAATTTAAATATTATTATGATATATGATACAATCATATTGAAAATCATATAAATATGTTCAGTTTTAGATAGTTGAATCCTTAATATGTTCATTTTGTTGAGAACTAGAAATTTTTATAATTGACTAGAAGTTGAAAATATAAGAGCGTAGTTGTTATTATTGGTTCTATAATTAATAAATTAATTATTTTGAGTTTAATCAAATGATGATCAGATTATTGAATATATTTTGAATTGCAATTAGGATGTCAGGTTGGGATCAACCAAATTTAAATAAGAATAATGATAATAATGGTTGGAAAAAAAATCATTCTAGTAGCATGAATCAAGATGCACCTAATAGGAAATTTCCTAAAGGAGGCTTTAGGGATAGACAATTTGGTCCTAGATATGCAAGTAGAGGAGTTTGAATGTCCATTCATTTTGATGTCACTAACCCAAAATTTTAGAATGTATTGAATAGTTTACATTTTATTCTTGGTAATAATAAGGGCAATAAAGTTTTTTGTGGTCATATATTTGGATCCAAATCTCATTCTCATAGTATCTCTTCCCATCAGTTGCAAATTAATCCTCATCATCTTCCTATTCAGTCACCCAATCAGGAAAGAGTCAATGTTGTTAATGAGCTACCACAATAGGTCAATGAACTAATCCATGTAAATAATTTTATAAATATTGCATTTTAATCTTGTTCTAATGAGCCTACACCTCAAAATATGCCAATTTTAGGGTGTAAGAAGCTTAGTTTAGAAAAACCTTATGTTGTTATACATCCATCTATTTCAAGGAAATGTGCAAACAGTCAGCATGAATCAAATACTCCAACAAAAATTAGCGTTGTGAAGAGAGTTAAATTAGAGATAGATGATTTTGAGAGTGATTTGAGTACGAAATTGGTTTAGTTTCTTGTAGTTCATATGAAGTATAATGAATCTTTTAATGAAAAAGGAGAACCAATAATAAAAGTTCTATCTAATTTTGATGACTCTTGATTATCAGAAAGATACAATTTCATTTGAAAGTTGAACTTTAAATTTGTTAAGACTTAGTATATTTTAGTATTTTTATACCTTAATTATATTTTTGAGTGTAGCAGACTTTAATTCTGATATATATAAATATTCCTAAGTATTTTGGATTATATGCATTATAGAATTAATATAGATAAGGATATCATTTAATTTTGAATTGTCATATTATTATTATTATTATTATTATTATTATTATTATTATTATTATTATTATTATTATTATTATTATTATTATTATTAATTGATTAGAGGGTCTCCACCTATTAGGAAACACCTAGTCAATTTACAAATAATTGATCTCTTAAGACTTTTAAAGTCTTGAAAAAAACATAACTTATAACCGTCAATATTGATTGACTTTTAAAAGTCAGTTAATTTAAGTTAACAAGTAACTAACTAAGATTAGTTACAACTTATTTTCAACCAACTTGAAAGTATAAAAGAAGGTCAAGGATTCATTTAAAGGGGAGGAGCAACACATATAGTGAAGACTATTAAATTCTAAAGTCAATCATTTATCTCTCTCTTCTATGCAATTTCTCTGAGATAGCATGACTTTTGAAGATAGACCAATAGCAATTTCTCTGATGGTTGATTATACTACTTAGACAATGCAGATATATCCAATTATTATTATCATTTATAATAGATTATTTTAAGTTGTCAAGATTAACATCTTTTGATGATTATTTCTAGCAGTCCTATGTGTAGAATCTGAGTATTCAACCCAAACAATGATGAAAACTTCATTGTTTATGACATATTATTGATCTAATTGATTGAAAAAGTTATATTTTAAAGATATTTTGTAACAAAGATGTTGTTTTCTCAAATAAAATTATCTATTTTGCTAAGATGACTTGTTTTTGAGACTCACATAAATAATTTTTATATTGTATTTTTATTTGACTTTGACTTCTAATTTAATTTAAATCTGATTTAGTTTAGTTTCTAATTGATCTAATTTCTTTTCTATTTAGTATAGTTTTAACATAATTTGTGTTTTTATACTCTTTATTTCTCATTTATTCTATTATATTAAGTTTCTTATGTTATTTTAGTGTTAGTTTTAGTTAGTATTTGATTAGTTTTAGTTTTTGATTTTTTTAGATTAGATTCTATTAGTTTTATTAACAAGCTTGTTATTTAATTACTTAGTTGTTTAATGTTATTGTTACATCTTTTCTTTGATTGTTGAGTTATATTTTATTGTTTTATTATTGAAGATATGATTATAAATTGATTTATTTTCTTATATTCATTTTACCTTTGTACTTATTGTTTATTTTCTTGGTATTTACTTAGAAGTTATAAGAACAAAGCAATATATTATTCTGAGAATATATTTTTATTATTGAATTAGATTTCTTCTCTTCATGAAATTGTCTTGTTCATAGACCTTATTTTTTGGATAGGATTGATTATAAATTAATATATAAACTAATTCATTATTTAATAAATAGATTTCTAAATTATAATGGATTATGTTATATCCAATAGCTTATTTGTTATTTCTTAGAACATTTAAAAACCCCTTGTGTTTTTAGGATCATATTTGAACCTTTAGAACATTACCATTAGAATAGTATGATTCCAAATTAACATTAAAAATATCAAAAAGATTTGATTAGTTGATGGAAAATTTTTCATCAACAACACACTTGCCTTAGAAACTAATCCTGACACCCCATCTGGCCACCATCTTTATCTTTTATCTCTAGGATTATGTCCTACAAGTCACATTAAGCCTTGAAAATGACCTTATAGCCACTAATAAATATGATAACACATCATATACATGTCATGAAAAATCTTACCATGCTCAACCACTATCATACATTCTCCATATGCCTTTACAATACCTCATGACACCTCATTGGTTTAGGCAAGGTCTAGAACTAATCTAGTTGCATGTTAGGTCTATAGGTCTTACCCTTGTAGGCTTAATATAAGAAACTCATAAGTTTTATAATGACTCATATGCATGCTTAAATAAAATATTATAGCCTCTTATGCCTCTATGCATCCATCTCAATAGGCCACTATGCTCCATCATGTACAAGACTAGGCATCCTATGCATAAGCCTTCTCAAGTCTCTTTCTTAGTTCAAACACTCACAAAATTTGGAAACTGGTATTGAAACACTATTTGATGATTCTATACCTTGATATAATTCCTTACATGTCTCTCAACTAATTTCATACTTCTACACATACCTCTTCATTCTCATCATGCATATGCTCATGATATGACTAAGCTTCTCAAGACACCTTGTACTCAAAGACTAGTACTGAAACATGCTTACCTTGGCTTGAACCTTGATATAAACCTTATAATAATTAATAGATTTCATTAAAATTATCTCTTTCCACATGACTTATTTGTATCATTAGGTACACAAGTTTCCTTCAAATTATCTCTTATCACATGGCTTCCTTGTCTCATTAGGCACACAATCGCATACCTCATAGATCACTCACCATACATATTCACTAGATTCACCTTGACATCAATGAAATCAACCTTGACATCAAATAACATAAACCTTGAGATCAATGACAACACTTCTCAACTATAGACTAGCTTCAAACTTAACTAGTCTATATCTTTGGAATAGCTTCAAACTCATCCAGTCAATAGATATAGACTCACCTAGTAGCTATAGACTCACTTAGTCTATAGTGATGGACTTATAAAGGTGAACTATATAATTATATAGGAAAGTTATTGATTTCCATAGGCAAGATATGGACTTCTACATGAAATATATTGACTTTCACAAGTGATCTATGAACTTCTACAGATGAGAAATGGACTTTGACATACTTGTTATGGACTATGATAGAACCACCATAGACTCATTTGTAAATAATTTTAAAGTATTATAATTATTTTTGGATGACCAATATCATTTATAACTATCATAAGAATGTTTTCAATTTAGAGTATTTCTATATATATATATATATATATATATATATATATATATATATATATATATATATATATATATAAACTTCTCATTCATATATTGTATCTAAACATGGATTTGTATTCTTTAATTCTAATAAATACCTCTCTCCATATTTTTTGGAGATTAATATTATATCATATTTTTATAATAAATATCTCTTTCCATATTTTTTGGAGATTGAGATATGTTAGAATATTTATGTTTTTATTTTTTAATTAAGTGTTGGATGGAAGCATAAGATTATAAATGCAAATTCCCATATCTGAATGAAATAAATCAATATATTTTTCTCTCCATCATTCTAAGTAATCTATTTGGAAGCTTGTGTTCTAAATAAATCCTCTTACAACAAATGAACTAGCCGCTCATTCCAAGGAATATGGATCAATGTGTTTTTATTTTTTTGTTCTATAATTATTTTTTGTTGTAAATTGTTATTTTATTTCTTTGTGTCTATAACTATTGTTATTTATAGTTTGTTGTGAACTTATATGTGTTTTATTTATTTATAATTTCCTTTTCAATTCAACAATTTACTTTTTTTTAAGTGATTTAATTTTTTCAAGAGTGATTTTCAAATTCTGCAAGTGTGGAGTGTGGTAGAAGGGACCATTTACTAGAGATCTCTTTCTCTTATTGCATACCATCTTTAGACAACAACCCTATATTGACATTATTAGATGAGATGGATTGAAAACCCCCATCATTTTTGTGTCATGTCACGGAACATGGTGTTATTAGGATATTTATAATTTTTTAAGAGAATTGTCTAATGGTAGAAGAAAAACAAAGTTCCTAGTGAGAAGAAACATCTATTTGTAAATTATGTGATAGGAGATACTTAGTTGATGGTTATTTTAGAATTAAATTTCCTTAAAAATAGATTAGAATTTATTTTCTTTCAAATATATATTAAAATTTATTTTTATGTAATTAGTAATTTATTATAAAAAAAAGAAAACAAAACCCCTTATAAATACTAACACTGATGCATAGAACAAATATAATTGCTAACATCATGAAGGAAGATTTAATGATTGATGCAAATTGGGAATGAAATTATAAAAAAACTAAAATTTGTAAAATTATGGCTGAAGTCACAAGGAGATTGCATTAAAACAATCAAACATCAATAACTACTCAATTTGTTAAAAGAAAGAATAAAAAATCATGATATTGATATCTGCTAAATTAGCAGATATGGTCTACAATTTAGTTCACGCACTTACTAAAGTAAGACACCTACACCAAAATAATATTGGATATTCAATCTCCTAGGTAAGAATAATTTATTTTCAACAATTATTGATGTATTAATAGTTGATCAAAATACTACATTTGAGAGGTTAAAGCTATAAAATTATGTATGATATGTTGAAATTTAACTATTGCTCTTATCTAAGACACTTGTAATTTTATCTAGTAGATCTGACTCCATTATGAATCTAGTATGGATCATAAAAAATAATTATTATGCATGATAATGTGGAAATAATTTTAACAACCTTTCTACTATATTTATTCCTTTCATGACTGACACTTTTTGGAGAGAATCATGCAGATATTTTGAAAAAATCAATCCTCCAAAAGATTTCATGCAAACATATCACCATGGATAAAGTTAGGCTTTTTGGATAGCTTCCATGTGGATCAAAAAGATTTGACAAGTTCAAAATAATAAAAAATTACATGCGATATAGTTAATGTGAAATGAAACATCACAAAATTATTGAGCATGTGATGGATTTGGTAGCACATCATGAAATATTACTATAGATTTTGTATGAGAAAATTAAATATATCAAAACATTAAATGTAAGTCTTACATTATCATTGATTTTATTATCACTATTTTTTTAGCACATGTAATTGTTGAGGTTATTGTTCTTATTGGAAAATCTTTAAAAACTAATTTCTATTAGGTTAACTCTTATTTTTGTCATATTTTTTTTGTATTTTTTAAAAATATATGGTAATGATGTCTGATAGGAACTAGAAATAGATTCTATTTACATGAAAAGTGCTAATATTTCCTTAGAATAGTTTACAACTCTAAACACTCAGAAAATATAATTATACTATTCTTAATGCTAGTTGTTTATTTTATTTTTGTGTTTTAATATTAATTTGCATGAATATTGAAGCCTGAGTCATTTACTTTTTTGTAAGTGATTTTCAAATTCTGCAAGTGTGGAGTGTGGTAGAAGGGACCATTTACTAGAGATCTCTTTCTCTTATTGCATATCATCTTTAGACAACAACCTTGGATTGACATTATTAGATGAGATGGATTGACAACCCCCATCATTTTTGTGTCATGTCATAGAACATGGTGTTATTAGGATATTTATAAATTTTGAAGAGAATTGTCTAGTGGTAGAAGAAAAACAAAGTTCCTAGTGAGAAGAAACGTCTCTTTGTAAATTGTGTGATAGGAGATACTTAGTTGATGGTTATTTTAGAATTTCATTTCCTTAAAAATAGATTAGAATTTATTTTCTTTCAAATATATATTAAAATTTATTTTTATGTAATTAGTAATTTATTATAAAAAACAAAAAAAAAACCTTATAAATACTAACACTGATGCATAGAACAAATATAATTGCTAACATCATGAAGGAAGATTTAATGATTGATGCAAATTGGGAATGAAATTATGAAAAAACTAAAATTTGTAAAATTATGGCTGAAGTCACAAGGAGATTGCATTAAAATAATCAAACATCAATAACTACTCAATTTGTTAAAAGAAAGAATAAAAAATCATGATATTGATATCTGCTAAATTAGCAGATATGGTCTACAATTTAGTTCACGCACTTACTAAAGTAAGACACCTACACCAAAATAATATTGGATATTCAATCTCCTAGGTAAGAATAATTTATTTTCAACAATTATTGATGTATTAATAGTTGATCAAGATACTACGTTTGAGAGGTTAAAGCTATAAAATTATGTATGATATGTTGAAATTTAACTATTGCTCTTATCTAAAACACTTGTAATTTTATCTAGTAGATCTGACTCCATTATGAATCTAGTATGGATCATAAAAAATAATTATTATGCATGATAATGTGGAAATAATTTTAACAACCTTTCTACTATATTTATTCCTTTCATGACTGACACTTTTTGGAGAGAATCATGTAGATATTTTGAAAAAATCAATCCTCCAAAAGATTGCATGCAAACATATCACCATGGATAAAGTTAGGCTTTTTGGATAGCTTCCATGTGGATCAAAAAGATTTGACAAGTTCAAAATAATAAAAAATTACATGCGATATAGTTAATGTGAAATGAAACATCACAAAATTATTGAGCATGTGATGGATTTGGTAGCACATCATGAAATATTACTATAGATTTTGTATGAGAAAATTAAATATATCAAAACATTAAATTTAAGTCTTACATTATCATTGATTTTATTATCACTATTTTTTTAGCACATGTAATTGTTGAGGTTATTGTTCTTATTGGAAAATCTTAAAAAAATAATTTCTATTAGGTTAACTCTTAATTTTGTCATATTTTTTTTGTATTTTTTAAAAATATATAGTAATGATGTCTGATAGGAACTAGAAATAGATGCTATTTACATGAAAAGTGCTAATATTTTCTTAGAATAGTTTACAACTCTAAACACTCAGAAAATATAATTATACTATTCTTAATGCTAGTTGTTTATTTTATTTTTGTGTTTTAATATTAATTTACATGAATATTGAAGCTCGAGTCTAGTATGTGTGTGTGTGTGTGTGTGTGTGTGTGTGTGTGTGTGTGTGTGTGTGTGTGTGTGTGTGTCTATATATATATATATAATAAAACAAAAATTGATTACATGAGTTTCTAAAAAAAGGGAATCTGAAAGAGATATTCTTATATATGGCATGTCTCATACCTACATGCACACAACAAGTATGGTGGACTTATGATTTTTCATGGTTTAAAATCTATATATTTATTATCTGTTGCATCAATTTTGTTATTTTATATTTGGTCTATATTTTAAAAATAATAAAAATAGTTTATAGTAAGATAAAATTGCATAAATCAGTTTTTGATAAGCATGTAAAATATCAAATTGTATTTAAATGCATTATTTTTAACCATGAAATTAATCTCTACTTTGAAGTATGCTAATAGGAAAAATTAATGATTTTAAATGATTTCTAAAAATAATAATAAATTTAATCTTTTCTCTAGTGATTAAAGGATTTTATGAATAGAAAATGATAATTTAGTATTACTTGACCCCATTGGGCATTGATGCCATAGACCTTGCTTCTTTATTTTCCACTAATAAAATAAAATGATGAATATTTTATGCTACCAATATCTTAATTTTTCATGCTAAAAGAAACTCATGTCTTAGTATTGGGTATGCCAAGTTGTTAAAGAAAAAAATAAATTATTGTGCTTGTCTTGTAATATTTTAGGTATGTTTTCTTGTACTTAATTTTTAATTTTTAATTTATCATTTTTACACAAATAAACATGCATTAAAAAAATGATGATAGTATAAAAATCAGATTATATTCTAGGTAAGATTAACATGCAAGTCAAAAATTTCATATAGTGATATGGGGCCAAGTATTTAACCAATTTTGAGTGATGTAGATACTAAAAAAATTGCATAAATTACATGTTTTTATCAATATTTTTAAACTAACATAAAATCATCCAAATATCTTCAATGAAAAGAATATTTTTGGTTACAAAATTGGTTGACCCTACTGGGGGTTGATGCCCCAGACCCCTCTTTTTGATTTTCTAACAAAATAAGATAGTAAAGAGTTTGGTTAGCATGTTAAATATCCAGATCAAGTTGTTGATGCAGAACACAAAAAATTCAACTGTAAGAAAATTTATTTAGGATATAGCTATAGTTTAAGGAAAATAATGACCTCCAATATTTAATTATTCAAGTATGTTTTTTAGTTTCTATAATTTTAAAAACTTTGCATAAATTACTTAGAAATATAGATTTATCTTTCTTATATAAATAATAGTTAATATTTTGTAGACAATTCATAAATTAAAAAGAATTGATGACATTTCACTCTATCCTTTTCCATCCATATTTAGGAATTAGTTGAAACCACATCCACTTGCATAATAAGATTTTTTTTTTGAGAGAGTTCTTATTTTTCTACCACCAATTTTTTTTTTCAAATAATATTAATTCCTAGACCATCAATCATTTTAAAGTAGGTTTTATGTCTAAAGTATAAATTTATGTCTAAACTCATCAAACAGTTTACACCTTATTCTGATTTACCCTTGACAAAAGGAATAAAAAAATCAACATATACACACACACACACACACACACACACACTGACACACACACACACACACACACACACACACACACACACACACACACACACACACACACACACACACACACACACACACACACATATTGGCCATCACTAAATAGACCAATGATGAATAATTGTCAACATGAAGAAAATTCAATGATATATTATAAATTAGTATGAGGATGTATACATTCCATGACTAATATTTTATATGTCATCAGTTTGTATAAAATTATAAAAAAATAACAACAATGAAAACCCTTGGGCATTGTTGGTTGTCTTGGTTTGAAAACCAACTCGCTAGCAAATCAAGTGCTAGAAAAAGAGCCTTGATTAGAAAACTAGTTTAATGGCTAGTTAAGGGAAAATAAAATGTTAAATGGAGTAGTTCATACAATTTTTCTACTCTATGGTTTCTTACTTTTGTACTTTCATTTCTCAGTATAGTAGAACTGTAATTCTATGAACACTTTTCTCAACATTTTTCACATTGGTTTCCATGGAAGAGGTTAAGAAGACTGAAGTTATACCAAGCTATATTGATTTACTATTTTAAATTTAAATTTACTTGTAGGATTTTTTATTAAATGAATATCCACTTTTTCATTCCTTAAAAATGTTTTGATGTGAGGGAAAAAGGAAAATAACCTACCATATGATCTATGCAATCTTGTCACACTTCATTCCATTAATATGCATGAGGACATGCATGAAATCATGTGTAGGAGAGAACAACTTTAGGAAATAAATAATTGGGTTTATAAAAATATATATTGACCTTGATAAAATCGTATAGTTTTCAAAACTATTTTGTAAAAATTTCAAGTAACAAGATTTACTTCATATTTTTTCATTAATTCAAAAGTTGCTTTATGGTCAAAATAAATCTATGTAGGCACAACAATATATTATCAACACAAGAACATGATCTCACTTTAATAAAACAAAAAAAAAGCAACGTGAGAATTCTCAACAAAAGTGTCTACTCTCACTTAAAAAATAAAATAAGAGAACAACATTAGAATTTCACACAAGAACCTATGTCAAAGAGAAACTAAGGATAGTAGGAGAACCTCTACATAAGAACCTATAATTGAATAATGAATACCATTTAAAATATGAGTAAATGAATATAACTCATGCATATGTATTTCAAGAAGATTTTTCAGATAAAGATAGTGACGTGCATGAGGACATGCATAAGATTAGGTGTGGGGTAGATGATGAGCCTTAGAAATGGCTCATTATATCCATGAAATAAAAACATTTTTTCATGCATAATAAATGGATCTAAATGTAGTTTCTAAACTTATAATTTATCTATACTAAAATAAAAAGTATATATCATGGTTATTTCTTTATAATTTATTATTATCTCTTTGTTAGCTATTTCTAATGATTATCAAGAAAAATATGTCAATATGTGCTTATGCAATCCATAATAAGATGGAGTATGAAGATTAAAAATTTCAATAATAATTTTGGAGTAGTTTCAAATTCTTATACAGTAACTCATAAAGAAGATCTAGCATGTTGGCTAAGCTACAGACTAGCTTCAGATGTACCTAGTCTATAGCTATAGACTAGCTTTAGACTCACTAGATGTATAGATATTGATTAGCTTCAAACTCACTGAGTCTATAAATATGGAATAGCTTTGAACTCACCCAGTCTACAACTTTAGACTAGCTTTAGACTCACCCAATCTATAGATATGAACTAACTTAGTAGTTATGGACTTATCGAGTCTATAGATATAAACTTCCATGTCAAACTACAGACTTATACATGCAAGTTAAAGACTTCTATATGTAAGATACAAACTTCTATAGGAAATATATGGACTTCAACAAGTGATCTACAAACTTCTATAGATGAGCTACAAAATTTGATAGACTTGTTATGGACTATGACAAAACCACCATAGACTCATTTGGAAAGCATTTTAAAGTATTCTAATTATTGTTGGATGACCAATATCATCTCCAAATATCATAATTTTTTTTTTCCATTTAGAGTCTTTCTATATATATACTTTTCATTCATAGATTATATCTAAATATAAATTTGTATACTTTCATTCCAATAAATAAATCTCTCCATATTTTATAGAGATTGAGATTATGTTGTAGTTTTGTAATTAGTATCTCTTTCTATGTTTTGTGGAGATTGAGATATGTTAGAATATCTATATTGTTATTCTTAAATTAGGTGTTGGTTGGAAGCATGAGATTATAAATGCAACCCCTCCACATCTAAATGAAATAATTTAATACACTTTTATCTCCAACATTTTAAGTATTCTATTTTGAATCTTGTGTTCTGAATAAATCCTCTTCCAAGGAATGAGTTGGCCACTCATTATAACAAAGATATATCAATGTATTTTTATTTCTTTATTTTATAATTATAATTTTATTGTAAATTTTTATTTTATATATTTTTGCCTATAAATTTTTTTATTTATAGTTTGTTATGAACCTACAATTTATTTATTTATTTATCATTTCCTTTTCAATTCGGTAATTTACTTTCTTTCAAGTGTGATTTAATTTCAAGCATGTGTGATTTAATTTTTGAAAGAGTGGTTTTAAATTCATACAAGTTTGGAGTGTGGTAGAAGGGACCATTTTACATACATATTTTTCTCCTATTGTATATTTCCTTTGGAAACCAACCCTTGATTGACATTATTAAATAAAGGGGATTGAAGACCCCCATCAACTTATATTGTTACTTTCTAGAAATTACCATGATCCATATCATTTATCTTAGGCATATTTTGATCACATATTTTGATCTTCATGTGTGTGTATGTGTGTTTAGAGAGAGAGAGAGAGAGAGAGAGAGAGAGAGAGAGAGAGAGAGAGAGAGAGAGAGAGAGAGAGAGAGAGAGAGAGAGAGAGAGAGAGAGAGAGAGAGATGTCACTCCTATATGTTACATGATTCATACATATAATATATTTATATTATCCTTTTAAGGTAAGGTGACTACTAGATTATATTCTCCTCACCTAAATGGGGGATATTAGTGGGGGAATGCCATATAGCCATGAATCTAAACATAAACATTTATAAAAAATATATATAGTTCACATGACTTATATGTACACTTGGGTCACAATCCTATACATTTGGTACTAATTTTGTAAGATAGTTTTTTAAATTTTTGACAGATATTATACATAATTATAGATTATAGGTTACATTTTGATAGATAATTCACCTTGAGACACATTATAAGTGAATAATCCATGCTAGTACACTAAAAATTAAAAATATATATTTAATTTTTTAATCAAGAAGCATTGTTTCTACAAAGAAAAACCATTTTTACTAAGAAGTATAGTTTTAATCCTTTCCTATCTATAAAATTTGGATCCTTTGATTGAGTAGTGTGGTTTAGATTCTACACCCTTGATGGCTTTACCACTACTTCATTTGTGTAGTTTGAGTTGGTTATACCACTTAAATTGGATTTATTAGACTTTCACTTGAATTATGTGATTGAGATTCAATGATATCATTGGAAGTGTCACAACTCAAAATTTCACTAGATTATAGCAAAAGTTAACCTAAAAATTCCCACTTCAAATATTCAAGGTTCAAATTTGAAACTCTCTCATCTCCAAATTCTTCATAAGGAAACATCTTTACCAAAGTAAAGTAACAAGGGGAAATATGGTTGCATCAACACACATGTGTACTCCTTCCTTGCTCTCTTTAATTTTCAATAATTTTAATAATTAAATTTCATATTATATACAATAATTTATATTGTAACATGTTGGTTATAGTTCATACACCAATATTAAATTCACTAGGGCTAAATCAAAGGCAAGGCATGTATGGTACACATTTATTTCCATTAACCTATTAATTTCATCCTTATGAATTACTAGATTAAAGGGGGAGAAATGTAGATACCAAAATGTGATTATATATATAATCTCAATATTGAACACTTAAATAATACCAATTATGTCTCTACCATTCAATTCTAGACCTCATACTCCTAAAATGATTGCATTTATCATATCACCATGCTTAACTACTTATCTTATGTACTGACCCTATTATTTTGATGACCTATATCACTTTAACACTACATAAATATTAAAATATGATTTATATCTTTCACTGTAAGTTACAAAACTTCAAAATTTTCCTACCTTGTTGGATACTTGCATTTTTCAAAGGGACACTAGTGTCGAGTTTTCTTGTCAAATTTATGTACCTCAAAATTCATCCAAATTTAAAATATTTCAAAATGTATAGGTCAACTTAGTTCTATTATATAAACCTTCTATGAGATATTTTAAAAAGGTGTGGTATAAATAATAATAAAAGAATACTCATTATTCATATATAAAATACCAAACAAGCACCTATTCAATCTCATTCAATTTAACAACTGAGTTATACTACCCTATTCTTCCCTTTTTAATATGTCATATGAAAAAAATATTATAGGTCTAAATAATTTGAATAACAACCCATGAGTAGTATATATCAAGTTACAATCTAGATCATTATATGCCTTTATATATAACATATTGCATCATTATGTACACATAAGCCCACACTTAGGGGAAAACTACATATGTCTAATGCTCTCTTTAAAGTATTGAATATATATGCAACACTCACTAACAAAGGGGTCCTTGAGTTTAGTCAAATTCATGAGCTCATTAACCTAAGGTGAATAAATAAGGTGTGAATTATACATAGTCATTCAAATCATGTGTGCATGATCCAAATACATCAATAAGAAGGTGATAGAAAACCCTAATAGGCATAGGTAGTGATTTTTAATGCCAATAATATTTTTTTATAGGATATAAGTATTGATTCATGAATATAAACATAGATGTAAGTGTCCACATGTTAACACAAGTATATATGCTTCAAGAAATAGTATCTATCAAATTTTATGACTAGATCCTGAGAATTAATTTATTTGATTCCACCTCTATACATCTTAGTTATTCATACACATATTAAAATAATCTAAGTATTATATCTTTTTTGTGTTTCAATTTTTAGAATATCAATTGACATTGTACTTCGTATATTTGGTAGTTTTACATAGTTAAGATATTATATTATCCAAATGAATTTAATTGGAATACTTTATAATAGTTTTATTCATCCATTTAATAAGGATAATCTACCCCCTTAACCCTCACACTAATCTAAAAAGTTTTAAAAAAATTACTCCATAACTTAAAATCATTTCACTAATATGTTTATTGATGCATTTAACTCCTAAAGTCTAGTTTGTGACAGTAATGATATTTTTAATCATGTTAGGCTATATCTTGTGCTTCATAAATAAATTATTATTGTAATATATTTTTTTATTATATATAGCTTCTTTTCATATATATTTCATAAATTCCATGTTCCCTTATTCCTTAAGTTTTACTGCATACCTCATATATATTTTAGATTGTGAATCTTGGCACTCGCCTTCTATTTGTATTATTATTGTTCTAGGCCCTTGGTTTATGTTGATTTATATTTTATATTAACACTTTCCCCTTGATTATTGATCCTAATCCAAATAATTGTGCATGCCTCTCTCAATGATGATAATATATATTTTGAGACCTTATAATTATAATGGATCCTATAATTACATCTTTATCACTTTATATTTATCATATAGAGCTACTTAGGTTGATTTTTCCATATCTTTATATTACCTACATCTTGCATGTTACATATATACATACATTACATTATTACATATGAATATTACATGGATTCCTTTCTTATTCTATTATGGACATTATGATTGATTACTTGTCTATTTGTTATGACTTGCACTTATATCATCCATATAACTATCACTATAGTTTTAAGCCTTATTTTCATATCTTACCTTTATAAGGGAACATACCTATAATTATGGAATGTTTGTTGTCCTTATACTACTTTTCAATTTGTAGAATAATACCATTATATATATCCTTGAGATTTCTATCTATATTTTACACATTTGAACCATCCATTGAGGTAACTTATATTTCCCTCTCAATATTAAGAACATTGATCATATATTTCCATTTGGGGTAACACTTTATCTTTCTTACATCATTATATGTTACTAAGGTTTCAAAAATTACACAATGTTAGTATATAAAAATTTTATGGTCTTTGGAGGCATTACATAACTGTCTTCACCTTTAGTCTCATTGGCATTATTTTAATTATATGGGGTACCAAGGGAAAACATGGTTATATCAACACACATGTACTCTTTCCTTGATCTCTTTAATTTTTAATAATTTTAATTATTAAATTTAAGATTACATGAAATAATTTATATTGTAACATGTTATTGGTTATAGGTCATACACCAATATTAAATTCACTAGGGCTAAACAGAAGGCAAGGCATGCCTGGGTCCATATTTATTTTGTTTAACCTATTAATTTCATCCTTATGAATTAATAGATTAAAGGGGGATAAATGTAAATACTAAATTGTGGTTATTTATAGAATGTCAATCTTGTACACTTAAAAAATACCAATTATGGATCTATTATTCAATTCTAGACCTCTTACTACTGAAAGGCTTGCAATTATCATATCACTGTGCCTAACTGCTTATCTTATGGACTTAACCTATAATTTTGATGACTTAGATTTTTTATTAGATCAATAAAAAATATAGGTTGAAGGGGCCCATACCCTTTATAAAAATAAATTGAAATATAATCAAGTCAAAACATCAGGACAAAAAGAGAGACCCAGTGGCTACACCTACCTTCTACCAAACCATTGCCAACTATCAGCAATAAAACTAGAAAGTAGACAAAAGGAAAATAGGGACTAATAGACTATTCTAATTTAGATTAAAATACCAAATGTTTGGTCTCAACATTGGCACTTTTTTTTGTTTCTTCCCCTGGTTTGACTCTCAACAAACTATTCCTTTCCATCATCTTGTCTCTTCCTATAAAGACCAAAGGAATAAAGCTCCTCTATTTCTTCATTAGGATCACAGGTGGCTTCCTACTCTTTACCATTCTGATTGGGTTTAATTTTCATGGTGTAAGCTATGAAAACTATACCTTTATTAGTTTCTACCATATCTAGACAAAGGAATCCTTTAAGCTTCTTGAACTCCTCAATAATTTTTCCATAGAGCAGTTTATGGATTGCTATATCTATATATATTTAAGGGTGTCCTCAATATCCACCCTAAAATTGGACCCAAATACCCCTTTACCTTTTTTAGCAATTGGGTGGACAAGTGTAGGGCTTCTCAATCTAGGCTTCGGGTCCTCTTAAACATTTTTAGCAGAATCCCCCACATCTTGTTCTTTCTATTCATCTCTTGAATCTGGCTAAGTGTTATTCCCTTCCTCCTCCTCCTCAAAATTATCCCTCTCACTATTAAATTTATATGGAATTAAGGATTATATTAGACCATAGTGTATCCCCACACTTAATCAATAACCAAATTAGGCCTTGATGTATTAAATCAATTGAAGGATTCTTTTTGAAATTCAACACTAAAATATCGAGAGATTGTAGTGAGAAAAATGAGATGTTAATTGTATTACATTTAAAGTGGTTTAGAAGAAGAAAGTGATTTGAAAATATATTAGTATGTTTACCCTTGAGGTTAATGTACCTCATAATTTATAAACAAACCTCTGACCATTTCCTCAGTAACTCTACATGCATAAATCCCTTGTGAGATGAATACTTGGGTTTATGCTTATCCTTTTCCTTATTTTAGAAGATGTTTAGAAGTTACTCTTTCTACCTCTTATATTTGAATGCATTGACTTCATGGCATTCTATCCCCATAGTTTTACCATTAAGTTCCTCATTAATCTAAATATTTAGGACATGCATTCTCACTTCATGGTCTTGCCAACCATGGGTGAAATCCTTGGAGAGCATAGTGTCATGCCTAACTAGACATTCCATAGATGGCACCATCCCACCCTAGACCATTTTTTTCCAAACATACTCATTTTTATTAACATAAACACAAAATATCAATTCAAATTAGTCTTTTATCCCCACCCATTTTTGAAAGTGTGAACTACTTTTATAGACTTCAAAAAATAAGCTCTTCAGGAAGGAGAAATGACATTTACAGAGATTAGCACCCCCCTTGGTCATATGTTGTAAACTTAGGGCTCCCTACATGTGAAAATATTTGGTAATAATAGTCTTAAATGTATAAAGATCACTGAGGATGAACAATGATTTTATCATGATTAATTAACTCATTATGACTTTGTATGATATGTCCCTTCTCTAGATCGACAATATAGATAATGTCATTTGGATAATCGATCTCATGCCAAGTGGTACAATATCTCTTAAAAATATAAATTTAGCTAATAAATCATCACTTGTATTGCCTTCCTTATAGATCTAGCCTATAGAGGCCCCTTTGAAGTGTAGTAGCAAATTAATATCATCGCTAATGATGCCAAAGATGTTCCAAGTGGGGAAAGAGACCTTTTAAGTAGTTAATAATTTTCATCAAATTAACCCTCTATTTATAAGAGCTCTAATCCAAGATTAGATGCTAAATCAATGCCCCAAAGCACCATGATAGATTCTAAGACATGGTTGGTTTGGATAACTAATAGACCCACATTGGTCACTCTAATATTATTGGAAGAATCTCTGATCACCCCTCCCATGCCTACTAAACTTGGGTTCCATTACACTACCCCATCAAAATTTAGCTTAAACTATAGGGGAGGGAGAAGTAACCACTTAAGTTTATACTCATCAACCCCCTTAACTTGAGCTTTTCTAGGGATGTCCAGATTGAGCTAAGTCAAAATATAGGGGAAGGAAGAAAAGGTAGGTTGATCAAAAGAGGAATCAAAGGAGGACCAATTTTCATTAACAAAGGCCAAGACCAATTTCAAAGTTGAATAAACATGAGTTCTAAAATTATCAAAGATGTAGGAATTCCTAGTTTTCCAAATACCTTGAAAAATATGGGGGAGAGCTAGGTACCACCAAAATTATAGTAAGGGAGATTCCTAGGGAGGCTTCCATTAGGTGATTAGGTCCTTAATGGAACCTAGGGTGACCTAAGAGAAGATGTAAATGATAAAAAATAGATGAAACAATAGAGAATAAGAGGAATAAGTGTTCCATAGTCTTAGCTTCCTACTTATATAGAACACACCTATTAGGGATGGGAAATTCTTTTTTATTTAAGTTGTCCATAATAAGAATATTGTTCTAGGATATCAACCAAGAAAAAAACATTGATTTTAGGGATGAGGTTTTTAGCCAGAGATCCTACTAGTTGTCATCCTCCTCCTCCTAATCCCAAAGGGATAAATAACTATATTTAATAGAGAAAAGGCAACTAAGATCATGTTTATAGATGAGGGCATCCTCCTTCAAAAAAGATTGATTTGAATGTGCTGAATGGAGTCATTTAAGTCTTGAAGAAGGTGGGCCTAATACTAGTTTAATTCAATTTTTATAAGAAGTTTCCACCTCTTCCTCCCATTCATCTCTTCCCAATAATCCAACAGCTTATGACCATATATTTCCTTGAAGAATGAGATCAATTCCAAATCTTAGAAGGAGGAAGCTAAAGGGGTATTGATGCAATAATCAAACCAAAATTTGAACATATTTAATTTACCTACATTCCACTTAAGTCCTTTGCTAAGAAGATTGTTACCAGCTTTCAATGATTTCCAAAATGTTGAATCATTATTAGAGCCAATTTTTGATAGAAGTTGGTAACCATCCCCAGAGTTAAGGTATTTGGCCCTAATGTTTTTAGTCTGCTAGTTCTCATCCTTAACCACCCTCTAACATTGATTTACCAGTAGAGCTTGATTCATACGTTTGACTCTTCTTAAACCCAAGCCTCCTTTTGAGGTAGGGAAACAAGCTTTATTCCACAAGATTAGTAAGAACCTAAATCTATCTTTAGTACCTCTCCAAAGGATTTATTTTTAAATATGTTTAATTTGATTTGTGATCCCTCTAGGGATGATGAAGAGTGTCATGAAATAAAACTAAATGATTTGGAGAGAACTCTTTAGAAGTTGATTTTTTCCTATTTGGGATAGTAGATTCTCTTTTTAGCCTACTAGCTTTCTATGAATATTGTCTATAAGGGGTTTCTAAAATATATTTTCATGGATCCCTCAGAAAGAAGAGTGTTAAGATAGTAAGATAGGATATTTTTGATTATGTAACCTAGAATATTAGAGATTTTAGCTTGAAGGATAGGTGGGGTATTGACAAAGAAGAGGGAGATCTTGTGAAATTTGACACTCTGAACTGAAACCACTTCATAAATTTTAAGGATCTTTTTGAAACACTTATCTTCCAAGATAGAGGCTTCCCCCATCATTAGCATATCATCCAAAAAATTTTGATGAGTGATCAGGCTAGTTTTAGGGGTATTGGTGATGCCCTTACTGATGTTAAAGGTTCTAACCTTGATAATAAAAAATGACTTAGCACTTTTGCCAAGATGATGAATAGGTATGGGGAAAGAAGATCCCCTTGTCTTAACCCTATCATTGATGGAAAGAAACCCATAAATACACCAATAATATTAAAATAAAACATAAGGGCTGAAATTCTAGATGCAATCAAACTCTTAATTGAGTGGTTTAAGCTGAAAATAGCCAAAATTTTATCAAAGAATTGCCAAGATACCTGATCATAGGCCTTGTTCATGTCAATATTGAGGAACATACCTTTCTAAGTTGAGTGGGACACTAAGTGGATGGTTTCATGAGAAATGATGATCCCATCCAAAATTTGTCTACCAAACGCAAATTCTCCAAGTTGTTCTAAAAATCATTTTATCCAACAAAAGTTGGATTTTGAGTGAAAGACCTTTACTATAGATTTTATAAAATGTTGAACATAAGATGATGGGTCTAAAGTCTAAAATCTTAGCGGCCTAATATTTCTTGGGAATGAACATCAAGAAATTATTGATGAAATATTAGAGCATTGTACTAGCCTTGAAAAAATTCCACAATTACCATATAGACTTGAAAGAAGAAATGAGGGAAGCCATCAGGTCTTGGGGGTTTGTCCCCTTATAAGGAGAAAACAATAGTTAAAATATCTTCACCTGAGGGGGGGTGAGAATGGAGGAATTATCCTCCTAAGATATAACCCTATCAAATATATTGGCCACTTGGTCCTCAAGGCCCTCATCTTAGGGGGATCATAGGTGACTAAAGATTTATAGAAATTAATAAACTGGGTTTCAATATATTTTATCCTTCCTTAACCAAGTGTCATCCTCCACATGGATTTATATAATAAGCTTCTACTTGTAGTTCCTTGATGTGGAGATGTGGAAATATTTGGTATTTTTGTTACCTTCATTTAACCACAACTTTCTAGGGTTTTGCCTCCAATAGGTTTCATCCTTCACTTCCAGGTTGTGGAAACTACTAAGAAGTTCCTTTTATTTCCATTGAAGGTTAGGGGAAGGACCTAAAACTAAAATTTATATTTCAATTCTTCAAATTTCCTCTTCAATGTCAATTTTTTGAATGAATATATTCTCAAACACTTCTTTATTCTAGTTTTTATGTTTATTATTAACATGTCTAAGTTTGATGTCTAAGGTAAACATAATAGATCCTTGAATCAAAATACTCCACAATTCCTTAATAAATCCCCCCAGGGTCTAATTTGAGAGACACATTTTTTCAAACCTAAAAGGCATAGCCTTAGATTTTGACACCCTATCAATTTGGAAAAGGAGTGGATTGTGATTGGATCCAATTCTGGGGAGGGACAAGAGAAGATAAGAATAATTATGGATCCAGTTGAGAGAAATTAAGAACCTATCTAGTCTAACTTGAATAAGATTATCTCCTAATATTTGGTTTAACTAGGTGTATTATTTAATTTTAAGATCCACATCATAAAGACCAACATTATCAATAAACTCATTAAATTCTAGCATACTATCATTGAGAGAGCAAACTCCCCCTCTCCCATAGGGATAATGGAGAGGTAAAATCTCCTACAACCATCCACCTCATGTTTTTAAAGTGTTGTCTAGTGTCGAACAAGTTATTCCATAAATTGTTTCTTTTAGTCCTGGAGTTCAGGGTGTAAACATTAATGAGCATCCAATGGTTCTTATCACAAATGTCAAGAAAGGAAATAGAGATATAAGACTCAGTTATTAGAAGGGGGTTACCTTCTAAGACTGATGGGTCCCAAAAAATTACCAGATCACTTGAAGCCCCTCTTGAATTACTATAACTATAATGTGGTTTATTCTAGATATTAAGCTTGATCTTCAAAATTTTTAGCTAACATCTTAGTTTCTTGAAATAATAGAATATCTAGTTTGATATTTAAAATTAAATGTTGTGCTAACCTCTATTTACCAGGGTTGCTTAGTCCCCTTATGTTTTAAGAAATGACTTTCATTTATTATTATTGGGATAGTGCCTTAGGGTCATTTTATACCCTTTGTAACTTTATTTTCTATTTCTACTCTCCTAGAGCTCTGGGATGAGGGTCTACCTACTAATTTCTAATCATAACCAACTTCTAATTTTTTTCCTAACCTTTTTATTATAGACTATTTCCCATTTCTCCTCATCTGATTCATTGGGTAAAGTAAAATTTATCCCTTTACTATTAGAAGAACATTTTCCTTTAGATGAGGATAAAAATTTAGAATCCTCATAGGATTTAATAAGAGTGTGGAGAGTCTGAAGAGGTGAACTTTCCTACAACATTGGGTCATCATCCAATAGGAGAGAAGTATGAGGAATGGAGTAAGTGGAAATAAGGTGAGAGATGATCAAATAGTTCTTAAAAGAAAGAGAGCCCAACAAGGATGAGAATGCTCCTTAAACAATAATGTCTTTCAAGGGGGAAGTAAAACCAGGAGGAGGGGATGACAGGGGACATGTTAGAAAAGTTAGAGCCGATCAATAACAAAAATCTTTTTCCACGAATTAAGAGGGGCCAAAGCCTATTTGGGGGAGGGGGATGGGGGGAGGTTTGAGGAGGGGGAAGGGGGATAGGAAGGAGATAAAAGGGGGAGAGAGGAGAGGGAGGAAGGAAGTGGAGATTTGGTGGGAGGGGGAAGGGGGGATTTGAGAGGGGAAGGGGGAGATAGGAGGAAGGGGTAAGAGAAGAGGGAACCACCTAAGAGGGGGAAGGGGGAATGGGAATCTTCTTGAGTAGGGGAAAATATTTAGATGAGGGGTTTAGGATATCATAATTTTAAAAAATCTTAGAAGATCTTTCAAACATAATTATTTGATTCTAGATACCATAATTTGATTTCATATTGATAGAATGGATTAAGGGTTTGTTAGCTAGAATGAAAATGCAAACCCTGGTAGCTAGGAGTCTCCTTCTAGACATAGTGATTGAGTCAATAAAAATGGGTTGACTAAGGGCCTTGGAAATCATTAAAATGACTTCTAGTGCCTATAATTATAAGTGGAGTTCTGGTAGGCTAATCTAGACTAGGATATCTTTAGAGATCAAACTATTGAGGTTAAGTCCTACCTTCCATTTATGAAGGTAGACCATCAATTTACCCATAAACTAAGGTCCTCTTAAGAGTGTCCTTATGGTATCCTTAGGATGGGAGAAATTGATCAATTTTTTTTGGGGCATAACTATGATATTGATTTTCCCTTTTGGATTCCATTTGAGATTAGCCCAATTTTGGAAAGAATCAATATTTGGCTGAAAATCATTAAACTTGGCCAAGATAGAATTTGATAGAGAGGAATCGATTCTATCAATGATAAAATTTAGTAAATTGAGACTTATCTCTTTACTTTCACCTACTGAGACCAAGAAAAAATATTTTGAGAAGACTTGATGATGTTTCCCTACAACTAGATCCACCCACAAGGATTTCTATTTGCGTTTGTTGGGATTCAAGTTAGTGACTTGTGGACCCTGATTGGGCTCCCCTCTAAGTACTAGCTAATTCTTTGAGTCATCTAACAAAACATGAATCTTCTAAAAAAGAACATTTTTCAAATCTATTGTAGATTGAGTGGTATTTTTGGGTTACAGTTGGCCTTCCTCTTGCCCATTGCTAGTATTCAAAATTCCTATAGTAGCTACTTTCCTGCCCATGGCCATTCTAAAATTGATTGCAAAATATACTAAGAATTAACATGTGAAAATTCAAAAACTTAATACCATCATGATGATCCAAAATTTTGGATGACCTACATCACTTGAACACTACATAAATATTAAAACATGATTTATATCATTCATTATAAGTTATAAACCTTCAACATTTTCCTACCTTGTCAGACACTTGCATTTTTCAAAGGGACTTTAGTGTCCAATTTTTTTATCAAGTGTCTATATCTCAAAATTCATCCAAATTTAAAATATTTCAAAATTTATAGGTCAACTTAGTTTTCTTATCTAACCCTTGCATGAGATATTTTAAAAAGGTGTGGTATAAATAAAAATAAAAGCCTACTCATTATTCATATACAAAAGACTAAATAATCACCTATTCAAGCTCATTCAATTACATAACTGAGCTATAATACCCTATTCTTCCCTTTTTTATGTCATATGAGAATTCATGTTATAAGTATAAATAATTTGAACAAGAATCCATGAGTAATATTTTTCAAGTTAAAATATAGATCATTGTATGACTTTGTATATAACATATTGCATCATTATGTACACACAATCCCACACATAGGGGATAATTACATATGTCTAATGCTATCTTTAGAGTATTGAATATTTAGGCAACACTTACTAATAATGGGGTCCTTGAGGATAGACAAATTCATGATCTCATTAACCTAAGGTGAATAAATAGGGTGTGAGTTATACATAGTCATTCAAAACATGTGTGCTTGATCCAAATACATCAATAAGAAGGTGATAAAAAACACTAACAAGTATATGAAGTCATTTTTTAATACAAATAATATTTTTAATAGGATATAGTTATCAAGTCATGAAAATAAACATCAATGTAAGTGTCCACATGTTGACACAAGTGTCTAGGCTTCAAGAAATAATATTTATCAAATTTGATGATGAGATCCTAAAAATTAATTTGTTTGATTCCACCTCTATACATCTTAGTTCATCTTACACATCTTAAAATAATCTAAGTATTATCTCTTTTCTGTGTTTCAATTATCAAAATATCAATTAGCATTGTACTTCATATCTTTGGTAGTTTTACACATTTAATATATTATATTATCTGAATTAAAATTATTGTCTTACTTTAAAATAGTTTTATTCATCTATTTGATTAGGCTATTATACCCCTTTAAACCTCACACCAATCTTTAAAATGTTAACAAATTACTCCATGACTTAAAATCATTTCATTGATATGTTTATCAATGCACTTAACTCCTGAAGTCTTGTTTATGACATTATAAATGAAATTATTAACCATGTTATCCTATATCTTGTGCTTCATTAACAAATTAATATTGTACTATATTTTTTTTATTATATATATCTTCCTTTCATATATATGTCATAAATTTCATGTGCCCTTCTTCCTTTAGTTTTACTGCATACCTCATATATATATTAGATTAGAATTCTTGTCACTTGCCTTTTATTTGTATTAATATTATTCTAGCCCCTTGGTTTATGTTGCTTTATATGTTACATGAAAACTTTATGCTTGATTATTAATCCTAATTCAAACAATTTCGCATCCCTCTTGATGATGATAACATATATTTAGAGACACTCCATCTTGGTGTGAGTTGAGTTCTTAGGTAAATTTTAGGTTAATGGAATATTCTTCTTATTTTTTACTTTTAAAAAATTTCCCATTGGCTTGAATTATTGCATTATTTTCCTCTAGAATCAACCCATTATTTCTTATTTTTATGATATTATAAAATTATTAAAATCTAGTACAAATAATATAAAATGTAAAAAATAAAATATATTTTCATTTATATTTATCGATGATACACATAATGTTTATCTACTTATGTTAGACTATATATATAAAAATATTTATGTGCATGTTTATCATGGTATTATTTGAGTGGGTGAGATACAAGATATAAAAGTTTAATATTATCATGGACTTTTATATGTTATGCATCTAATTTCATTCCTACACCATAGGGGTAGTGTCATATTGGTGTTATACCTTATATAAGGCATATTGATATAATGGATCCTATAGTTACATCTTTATCACTTTCTATTTATCATATAGAGCTACGTATGTTGATTTTTCATAGATTTATATTACCTACATCTTTCATGTTACATACATAAATACATTGCATTGTTACATATGAATATTACATGGATGCCTTTCTTATTCTCTTATGGACATTTTGATTGATTACTTGTCTATTTTGTATGACTTGAAACTATACCATCCATGCAACTATCACTATGTGTTTAAAAATTATTATCATATCTTACCTTCATAAGGGAGCATACCTATAATGTAGGAATGTTTATTGTCCCTATAATACTTTTCAATTTGGATCATTGTACCCTTATATATCTCCTAAGGCTTACTATCTATATCTTACACATTTTAACCATCCATTGAGGAAACTTATTTTTCCCTCTCATTATTAAGAACATTGATCATATATTTCCATTTGGGGTAACACTTTATATTTCTTACATCATTAGATGTTACTAAGGTTTCATAAATTATATAATGTTGGTATATAAAAATTTTATGGTATTTTGGGGCATTACATCAATGTATTCACCTTTACTCTCATTGGCATTATTTTAATTATAAAGAGGACCATTACCTATGTCATTTTGATCCTACATTGATGGGGCTATACCCATAAATTATTGATAGGGTCTATCACATTGTGATTTTCATACAAAACTTATGAATTATATATGTAAATTGAAAGAATCATCCCCACACACTCCTCATGAGTTACTCTCTTGATATATCTTATGCCAATAGGGACATCTTATCATCACTAGAATCTATTTAGTAGAGACTCTACTAATTTTATTTGTTTGCATTATACCCACACCCATATGGTGAGATTTATAGATTATATCTATTTTATTATTTTGTATTGGGGGATTTAGATAAACTTACCTTTTGATCCTTAATGATTTCATTTATACTCATTTTTACATTTAGGGGTCTCAACCTTGTACATAATTAATTTTTTACTCATTTCCCTTTGGGAAATCATACCTATATATTCTCCATGAGCATTATTGATACATATTTTATAGATGGAGCCTATCACACCCATGTGTCTATCAACCTATATTACATATATGAGGACATGAAATGTATCCTATATACATAGAGTCACATGATGGTTTACACATATGATACATATATTGTTATATATTTATATATTAGGGTATAACTAAATTCCTGATCACACTAAAACATAAACTCATATTTTCATAACCTCCATATGTAATCCTCATATAAAGATACACATAACTATATAGATTTACATAATGTTTCTTATGTTGTTTGACATGGACTTATTATTTATCTATCTATCAAAATATTCATAGTGGACCTTATGATTTTATATCACTATCACATTCTCATAATCTCTTGAATCAAATTATATTATTAATATTACATTATAATATATTAAAATGGGTATACATCTATTTTTATGGTTTTTTTAGAGATTATAATAGCTTTGACTATATAAATTGATAACACATGATAAACACAACTATTTATCTTGAGACGAGTGATTATAGTAATGATTTTATACAATCTCTCATCTCAAAATGGGGGAACATATCTAGATATTTTACATCCATGATTTTTAATATCAAGAAAAATATTGAGAAGAATCTAGAAAAAATATTGAGTGAATTGAGTGAAATGAGATCATAAAAAATGGTCTAGTATTTTATTTCATGATCAAAAAGTGGATTTGAGTTGTTAGAACTTACTCTAAAAGTTATAGTACCTATGTCAGAATGAGTAGATAATAAGATGTTATTTTCAAGTTATGATAGCATGGAATGTATATAATTAGGTGTATTCATTCTTATGCCTTTTTTTTTTGTTAATTTATTATATTTAATGTGACATATGATTAAATTTGACTTATTACATTTATTTTCAAGAATAAACCACATTTTTTGAGATATTTCATTACATTTAGGTGCATCCTTAACCAAGAATTGGCTATATCATCTTTCATTCCCTAAAAAGTGTAGGCACACACATCAATTATTATTTTTACTTTAACACACACATACATTTACATTAATGAAACATAAAAGTAGGTGCATTATTTAGACACATAATTTTGGCACAAGGATTATTATTTGATTTTTTTAGTGTTATTTTGTGCATATGATATGTTGGTTATAATTAGTGTCATATTGAAGATTTTCTATGCATTTTTATTCTTATCTTTTTTCTCTATGATATGTCATGTCCTTCTATTTATTATATTTTCTATTTTTGTTTAGTCTTCTTTGTGTCTCTTAAGCTTATATCTTTCTTCTACTAGGTCATATTTATTGACATTCAAAATATAACCCATATAGATTTGATGACCCACTAAATTTTTCCCTTTTATTTTTATGTGCCCTTATTCCCTATTTTAATTCATTTTGATGTTTGGATCCATGTATGTTGGTAATTTGTATTTTATATGGTTTACTTGTGAAAAATAGGTTTTTGAGTTGAACTTGAGGTGTATATACATAAAAACAACTCCTAGAGGAATTTAAATAAGAAGTATCAAGAGGAATACTCAATAATTAAAGTGCATTAAGGTCTTATCACACTTTATATTATATATTTATACTCTTTATGACTTGAAATAAGGTTGGGTTACACTTTTGTACCAAAGGAAGGATAGGGAAATGTTCATGTAGTTACATTCCACCTAAGAAAAGTAGGTAAAACTCTTATTCACAATTACAATCACATGCATAAGATAAACATATTGGATATGATTCCAAGAATGTAGTGTATGAATCTGAAAGTCCTTCAAAAAGTTTCAAAATTTATCTAACATTCCACTTATTTATTTTACTCTTTCATCCATTCCTAGGTAATTATCTCAAATATAAACAAGAAGACATATTATATTTTCTTCTAATAAATTTTTCACAATGATCGCAAAAACCTACTCATAATTTGATAGTGCAGATAAAAAAATATATAACCTAAAATATACAAAATAACACATTCAATGGTAGGGTGTAGATTTAACACCTTGACAAGTTCACATTTGGTATATTATTGAATACCCATGGCACATATTTAGTAAAATTATTAATTTGTCCTTTCAATTTTTGATATTTTTATTTATTAGGAAGCATATCAATCACTTCAAGAGATTTATTGAGTCTTAAAAATTCAAAATAACATTACGATGTGTAGGATTTAAACCTTATATGTATTTTAATTAATTTTACACACTTTATTAAATTGATTAACCTATTAATCCATGCTATCAACATATTTGGTAGTTTTAATTGGTATTTTAGTCTATTATAACTATATCTACCTTATATAATTATTTAAATTGTTTGTGTATCAACTATTTATCCCTAAACAAAAATTAATGAGAAAACCCATGATACCATTCTTGTTAATTGAAACTAAAAACAAAATATTCTCAAATGAAAGAAATTTTAGAGTAAGTTCTTATAACTTAACTCATTTCTTAATCAGGGAAGCAAAAATGTGTCATTTCTTGGTGCTTAATGGCATTTCATTTTCCTTCATATTAATGTATGATGGTATTTTCCCCAAAAATATAGTGTTTCTACTATTTACATGCTTACATAATGACAATTTTTTTTTGTTATATGCTAGATTCATGCACACTATGTTACATGATGTCTCATTGTGGTGTATAACTAAGTGATCATGTTTGGGTGAATACTAATTTTAGTGTATATTATAAGGTATTTAATTCAATATCAAATGTCTATTATGGATTTGTGATTACAAGGATTGGTGCTGAGAAGAGTCTTTACTTGATTTTTAAAAATTTCTCTCATTTTTCATTTATCCATACAAATTTTAATTTTGTGTCCTTTTATTACCTAGCTTAGAGGCCATGCAATGTGAGATAAATTAAGAACAAACTTACGATATAAATTGGCTAGTCCCAAGAAGCTCCTAATTTATGTTAGATTATTTGAGGCTAGCTTGTCCTTAATGACTTGAATATTATCTATGTTCACATGTTCACCATCCTTATTGATAACTTAACCTATGTATTATATACTTTCCATACCAAAGGAAACATTCTATATATTTTCATAGAGTTTATACTAAAACAAGATTTTAAGGAATTATTGAACATGCTACAAGTGTTTTTCCCATGTCTTAATGAAGATAAATATATCATCTTATTATCAACCAAAAAAATTATATATGAATGGATGTAGGAAATTATTCATTATCTTCATGAATGTTATTGGTGTGTTTGTTATTGCAAATGGCATGGCCAACCAATCAAACAAGCCCTACTTGGATTTAAATGAATATTAATATACATTTACTTTATCCATGGGTACTTGGTGATAACCTAAACTTAAATCAATTTTTGTGAAAACCTTAGCCCCCCTATTCTAGTCTATGAGGTATTTAATTCATAGAATTAGGTATCAATAATTAAATAATATTTTGTTAACTCTCAATAATGAATGAAAATTCACCACTTTCTATCCTTCTTTCAAATAAGTACAATCAAACTTACATAAGGTGAGGCATTTGGTAGGTGTATACACCTAAATTTGGTCAAGTAAACATAATTATTATGGTTTTTAAAACTTTTGTATATATAGGATCCTAATAGTGAGTTTAGATCCTATTGGTGTGTGTTGTTTTGTAGTCCTATGTCTCTTCTATCTTCTTTTATACTGATTACACTATATTTACTAAAGTTTTATTCTTCTATATCATTACTTATCTAATTCAAAGGGATCCCTGGTCCTTTTTCTCTTCCATCTTACTATATTATTGTTTCTAGACATGATTTACATATTTGGACTATCCCACTATATTGGGTTGACTAAAAGGACTAGTCTTGTCCAACATATGTTTTAGAAGCTTTTCTAGCACATGTTTATTTTTGTGATTTTATGATAGTTTTAACCTTATTTGAGTCATTTGGTACGTCACTAGGTTTTTTAAATTCAAAATTTGGACTCTTATATTTAAAAAGCTCCCTAATGCATTTTACATCAATCAATTATCAGTTTGATACTAGCATAATAAATAAAAATCACACTACATCAAGCTCAACATTTATATTTATCTAAAGTTTATGCATATCACATATAGATTTTATGTTTGACCAAGAGGAGGACCTACCCAAAGATAATTTAGATTCACACTTCATATAATCCAATCACACACACACACACACACACACACACACACATTTGAGGGAGAACTACATTATCCCAAGTTCCTTATTTTGGGTATATGTAGGAAACTCTCAATTCAATGAGGTTATGAGGCTAGCTCAGTAGTTTCCACTACCCCAACCCACCCCACAACACCCCCCCCCCCCCCCCCCCCCCCCCACACCCCTTTTTAATTTTATCTCTATTGACTTTATGTAAAGGATTTGGCTAGGGTTATTGAATAAGAAAAGATGAAAACATATGCTTGATGATGTAATATCAAATCTATGAAATGATTAATTATATATATAGGTGAATACACAGAACACTAGTTTACACTTTAATTGTAGAAGCATCTTAGAAAATAACACTCCATAAGGATAACATAAAATGGCATCCCAATTCTAATCCACTCATCTTGTCTTAGGCAAACATGATAGATACATAGTCAAATCAAAATCTATCTAAGTCAAATTTAGATTCATATACAATAATCCATAACTTAGTATTCCATGAACAAAAAAGTTGATCATTATTTATTTTTAATTTTTAGTCAAAAAATCATATTTTCTAATATATATTCATTTAAAAGTAAATACATATTTGAATTTACATTTGATTATTCATTTACTTTACATAGTATTTTGTAATATTAGATTAAACTCTAATAATCATGAATTTGATAGAACATATTGGTGAACACATTTTATTTATTGAACATAGCCTAACCCTAGCTTTGTACCTAGGGTAAATTTTGTCATCATAGGGTTTCAAATTAAATTTTTATTTCACTCTTATGTTGGACTCCATGTTATTAGTATTTTTAATTATAGTCTTGTTATCATTTTAATTTTGTGGAAAATTTAAAATGACTAACAAAAATCTCTTACCCCTCATCTAGTTGATGAATCTTAATCATTCCTTATAATTACAATAATGAATGGAAAATTACAAATATTGTGTTCTAGGTACGAATGATTAACATTATTATTTGTATAATGATGATGATGATGATGATGATGATGATGATTAATATCATGATGGTTATGAATAATATTATGCAAGTGATCATCAAATGTTAAGTAAACTAGTGTAGATTCATGATATTACCCTACTCCTTGTATTGTATCCCTATGAATTGAAGTGAAATAATTTAATAATCTAATTTCAAATGAATCTATTATTGGTGATGTTTTATTTGACAATACTCCTTGGTTATCAAAAATGTTTACTACGTTTATTTTCAATTTTTCATAATATAGAGTAAAGAAGGTTAAAATTCATTGCATGAGGAAAATGGTAATTTGCATCTCAAAACTAGAATTTTATGTATAGTAATATTCATTTTACATATGATAATGATATAGGTATGGTTAAAAATTCACATGCATCTCATATCCTTTCTCTTTATGTAATGCACCTCATGAGACAACAAGTAAATTCAATTGATAATTGCCATATTATTTCCTATTAAAACTAAGATCCTTTCTATTGGGACAATAGGGAGCTCAGTTACAAACACATGATGAATATGAAAACATTAATAATTTCACTTGACTCTAGAATTTAATGATATTCATGACCCATTGAGATATGATTTAGGTATGAATAATATAACTATGATAAATTGATGGTTATACTCCTTTGGTTGTGCTGATGGCAAAGGTGAGTGGATTATGCAGATGGTAAGTTTTGGTTTAACAATAATATAATTATATTTGTGTGTTTCAATTAAAATTATATATGAATTAAATTATATAATAATATCAATTCATAACCTTATAAATTACATGGTAATCTAATTAAATTGATTTAAATCGAATTATCTAGCATGAATATGTTTTCAAGATTCAACTATTAGAATATGAGGATTTCATGGGTACAATAAGTGTATAGGAATAGGTCATTGAAAATGAAAGAATAATGATTATGCAAGGAATTTTTACATCATGTGTGATCCTATCTCTAACCCATATCTCATCTCAAAGATCACCTAATCACCAGTTGGATGCCTTATATGCCATTTGACCTTTTTTTAAGTCTTGGATAGTCTTAATGAATTATAATATCTATTAAATTGGTTGAACTTCATTTGGCTAGTCATTTTTAATGCATAAGATAAAGAAGACCAATGTCTAAAATGTCTTGTGGCCATTTTTAAGTCCATAATTTTAATCATTTAGTGCCTTGAACTAATGGGAAGAGGTGGGTATATCTTTGAACTAACCATAGAACTCAATAAGAGACACCATGTGACATTATGGACTAACAATAGATCATCCATTATAAAGGCATGGGTTGGAAAGAAGAGTGGTTGGTTGATCTAAGTAAAGAATAGAAACTTGTCACATTGTGATTGGGTTTTGAGAAGGAGATAATGCCTATTTGAGGAAAGAATATCTCTTAATAAGAGACTTTTTTACCATTTTGGAAATGAAAGGAAAATAAAATAAAGTGAGAGCCTAAAGAATGATACCTTGGATAGAAGAAAGTTTCATTTTAGATCCCAAGAAGGACTTGGATCTACTAATAGGCTTCTTTTTTGAAACAACTAGTTTATTGTTGTCTACATAATGTTTATGTGAATCTTGATTTAATGATTATGTTCAAAGGATTAAGTCCACTTGCCTAATTATCTTAGCTTATTTTATGTGATTGGGTCACCCCATAATTTTCTTGGCCTTATGTGGGAGTTGGAGTTGAGACATTCCTCCATGGTAGTTCTAATGGTTAGGACTTCTGCTTGCTTAAATAGTAAGGTTTTGGCATGTAAAACTAATGATTCCTTGAATGGTTACATTCTTCATGGTGGAAGAAGATTAGGTCTCTCATGTGGGACATGATGGTAGGCTGCCTAAGACCTTTCATGACTACTTATTTAAATGTAATGTGTGCTTGAAGACCTAATTGTTTTAATCCCTATGTTCTCTTTTATTATGTCTTTATGATTTATAGAAATAAATTCAAGGTGTGTAACCTCTTAACTATGAAATGTTTGGATTATCACCTTATGAGTATCTAATCTCCTTGACCTCAAGACAACTTGACTACGTTATTTGTTTATTTTCCTTTCACCATGATGAGATCATTACTAGAGATAGGATTCCTACTTGGGGTTGCCTAGAGTAGTCACTTGATAATGGAAAAAGGTTGGGAGGTGATCCCTCCTTATATTGATTGAAGTTGCACTTGGAAAAAAGAGGATATCATCTTTAACTAGTGATTATTATTATTTGGTTGATCTTCTATATCTATATATATTTGAAGGATTATTTATTCTCATCTTAACCTATTATATTTATATGTTATTGATTGATTATGGGTCAATATGTGATCCACTATAATTTTGTATTCTACTAGCTACATATTCTAGTTATTACTATAGAGAATGATTGAATAGTCCACTTATTTATTTATTTATGACTATATATCTACTTATGATTGGCTCCCCATTTTAAATGTAATATTTATGAGTGTTATATATCCTTGACTGAATTTGGCTGAGTAAGGACATATATATATATATATATATATATATATGTATATATATATATATGTATATATATATATATACATATATATATATATGTATATATATATATATGTATATATATATATGTATATATATATATATGTATATATATATATATGTATATATATATATGTATATATATATATGTATATATATATATGTATATATATATATGTATATATATATATATATATATGTATATATATATATATGTATATACATATATGTATATATATATATATATATGTATATATATATATATATATATATATTTCATTTGAATATCTTGTTAGTGCATGTTCATTGTATATTATGTTACTTGTAATGGTGTTACTAATAGATGACCTTTATATGAAGTATATATTATAGATGAACGCAAGTGAGTTATGCTACCTATGTTATGGATGATAAGGATAACTTATATTCTACTTGTAGGAACATAGTATGATATACCCTTTTATGATATGGCTTGATGCTACCTTGTGTGAACCATTTTGGTTAATCATTTTAATGATAAGGCATAATATAAGTAAGATAAAATATTAAATAATGCTTGAGCTATGTTAAGGATAACTTTAATTGGTTTTGATTATAGATCTTCCTGGAAGGAATTTGCTAAATGAGG
Organism: Torreya grandis; assembly: GCA_037957365.1. Lineage (NCBI taxonomy): Eukaryota > Viridiplantae > Streptophyta > Pinopsida > Cupressales > Taxaceae > Torreya > Torreya grandis. The sequence continues at coordinate 322,449 of JARHVA010006691.1, read as the reverse complement.
AGTAACTCTTGGCCTATATGTATTTTTTAATAAACTAAAAATGTGTGTTGCTTGGTTTAAACTTCATGATAATTATCTTATTATATTGTGTGTCTCTTCATGTTTCATTATTGAGATGTATCTCTTGGGATAATTTTGTATATCATTTTCTTGAATATAATAACAAAATAACCTGACTACAAATTTGAGTATTAATTTTAATCTGGTAAAAGATGTCTTGAGGAGGAGCTCCTAATTGTACCACTAAGTAATATTTCCACCTTGGAATCATACTATCACAAGACCAACTTATATAAAAAGGAAAATTTTAATATAGTTTGGCTCTTCTACTAGGAAAATAATAATATAAAGCAACTAGATCGGTTTAGCTAAAGAAATCCTTACAAGAGTTGATTAATGATTAAAAAGGATTTCGGAAGACCAATAATTAAATCTCAGTATTTATATGTCAAAAAATATATTGCTAAATATCTTGTCAATGTTTTAACAAATTAGGATAATGTGTTAATGCTAAAATTTTTATCTTTTAATGAATATAGTAGTCAACTCCTAAGTTTAAAATTTCGTTATGATTAGCTGATTAGTCACTTAAACCAATAAGAATAATGGTTTATCTTTCTTATATCAATTTAGAATTGGTATTCCTTTATTTATTTGATTGGATTCATAGTTCAGCCTTAGATGTTTGTTGTGCTTTACTTAAACCATTTGATTCTACCCTCGTTGAATAATTTTGTATAAGTTTTTTGTGTGTTTGACTTTTATTTGCCTTATTTATTTTTCAAATTATTATAGACTTTAAACTTAGTTGAATCTTACATTTTTACTTAGTTAATTCTCATTTTTTTTAATTTTTCAAAATGATTCCACATGGCATCATTTTGATGGCTCAAAGTATTATAAGGATAATTTAATCATCTAATGCCTCTAGGGTCTAAAAAATAGTAAGTGGTTAAATTTTAGAGCCTGGATCCTCAAGAAGATTAATCCATTAGGGCCTAATCCCATAATTACCCTAATATTTTAAGGGATTAATAATCTATGTTATAAAGCTTATAATACAAAAAATATTATAACATTAGGGATTAATGCCCAAATTCCTCTAAGGTTCTAAAATCCTAAGAAGCTACCAAGTGGCAATGCCCTAGAGCTTAGAGACGTAGAAAGAATAAGTCATTGGTGATAATCCCCTAATTATTCCATGGTCTTGAGAGATTGAGGAGATACTAAGTGGTAGTGTCCAAGATCTTGAAATATTTGGAGGCTTGGTGAGGAAAGTTGGGCATAGGTCATGTAAGTACAACAAGTGGCATGACCATGATCCTTGATGAACAAAGTGTGAGAAGACATGTAGTAGCCATGTGGAACCTGAATACATCATAAATGGCCAAGGTTAAATTTGATATCCATATCAATGTCATATCATGATATCCTTTGACTTTTTATATCAAATAAGTTTTTAAACATTTTGGCTAAATGTTATGGGTCTTTGGACCTCATAACAAGTGGTACGTGATTGGTAAATTTAGTATAAGTTGGGAGGATTGGTTCTTATATTTACATATGTAATAATTTTATGGTTTGATTGTATGTGAGTGGGTTATAGTCATGTCTATTTTTTCTTAAAAAAATGGGCATGAAATTTTGTTATTAGAGCACTAGGTTAAACTCTAAGAGATCTGGGGATGATCTGGATGAGTTATTTTCCTTTCTAACTCTAGTTATTCATGATTTTTGTAAATTGAATGTTTTTTCACATTGCTTGTTAAATATATTTAAACCTAAATTGTGTAGATAGGATGTCACAAAAAGAATGAATGAAAAATTGTGTAGTTGGGTGTTACCATATCCTTGAATTATGTAGCCAGTAAAAATCCATAATAAAATCCTTAAGACACTATATCGTGTGATGACTATGCTAGAAGAATTGTTACCTCAAATTTTTATATTATATAAAGGAGTATCTTCACCCTATCAATGGCATGTGATAATAGAGAAATTTTTAAAGTTTCATATTAAATAAAGGATTAATATCCACCTTTATCACTATCATAAATGCAATGTACTTAGACACAAGCTCTAGATATTAAAGCCATAGATTTAGGACCATATAAATACCGGTGGATGTAATATATAAATGGAACTACCTTAGGTGCTTGATTTAACTTTGGACCTATTGACCATTATCTATAAAATTACACTAAGAACACTTGATCAAGGGGTACTAAGGTCATAATATGGGATGGCTGGGAGTGCTAATTTTTTTTTATAATCCCTATTATAATTATTTTGAATATTATATTATGACAAATCGTAAAATGCATGTGGAAAGTTGTTATATTTGAAAGGATAGTGGGCATTCTTGTTGAGAATCATATAGTGATAGGTATATAAATATATATGTGAATGTGCACGTTTCTTGCATATTATAGTGCTTAGATGGATACATACACTTCTATTATGGTGATATCATGTTAATGATAGGATATTAAACTTAATGAATTTGGATTTATATGTTTTAAATAGTGCTCAAATTCTATTAATTTAACCTATAAATTATTAAAAAAGACTTTAATGACCTCTCTTTTGAAATTGTGAATTCCCTGGATACATTGATTATGTATGTTTGAATTATGGGAATGTTATAGAACATGTCTCTTGTTGTTTATAGAATTAAGACCATTTGATGAACCATGGTATGGTAAAACTCTAGTATTTAGGTTATGGATTGGTCTATTAATAAATCTAATATTGATTTATACTAACTATTTGAGTGGTAATTTGGCATTTTAAATATTATTAAGATAAATCTCCATAAAACTAACTAGAGTAGGTATGTATTTGCATAATAATTATTAAAATAAAATAGCATGTTATATTTACATATGTTTGGGATGATAATTAACTTATTATGTATACGAGAGCATAACCTAAATTATAATGTTGTTTATGGGTGAATTTTGAATGGTTACAAGGGTATATTCCTAGTTATGAAGCATCTAGAATGAATAGAGGTAACCTTGAACATTATTGATACTATGATAGATGAATGTTCATCTATAATAATGTTGATTGGTAGAATGAAATCCTAAAAGAGATATCCATCATGTTAAATTAATATGAAGCTATGTGTTAGTATATTTGAATGAATACATATGGTATTGTTATTTTCCATCATGACAAGGACTTGTTTTAATCATGATAAGTAGAATTGATAACTACCTTTGGCAATTATATATCATAGGTGGTCAACATGAATTAGAAGGTGGTGACCATGGAAGTGCCCTTTTCTTGAAATAATAGCTTGGTATTTTTCTTGCCATAAATTTTATGTCTTCACATAAAAGTGGGACCTAACTACATGCAACATTATACCTAAATTATCATGTTAAAGTTGATAAGACCTAATTTTAACAAAATATCACACCCTAGTGGGTGGTGAATATAGACTATCTATAAGTATTACTTATAAAGAGGCTCATGTATTGCATATCTTGAATTATTGAACATATATTCTATTTATAACCATGACTTGAAATTCATAATGAAAGTATAAAGACTCTAATGCATAACACACTTTAGAAATTTTGTTTATCAAGCCATGAATTAATGCAAGAAATAATCAGCTTCATGAGGAATTCCATGAACCATGTTGAAATTGACTTGGCATAAATAAATTTTGTTATCAAGCTATGAATTAATAGAAGTGTAGTAATCCAAAAATGTCATTTTAGTGTAATGAGTGTCACTTGAAACCACCTTATTCTTATCTTATCCATAGAGCTATCTTATGGCCTCTCTTGATCATTTCCTAACTTTTGTGCGAGCCCAACCCATTCCTAGATACACCAAAAGTATCACTAAGCCACCCCCTAGGCACCCAAGTCTCTTTGTCACCCATTCTTACCACTTTAACATTAACACGGTCATTTGGAATATAGTGCACTACACTATTGACCAAGGAGGATTACTAATGTCCCCTTGATCTTTACTCTCCCAATAAATATCTTTTTGTTCCTCAAAGTAAACTTAGAGCTGGACTAGGCTTATTTCACATCTCAAAAAGAAAAAAATGATGATATATATATATATATATATATATATATATATACCACATTCATTAATTTATTCCCTAAATGGAAATTAGATACAAATACTTATAAAAAAACTCAAAAATAGTTGTGAAAATTAAGGTCATTGATTTTTATTCTACCTTAATTGTACATACACCCATCTATAATATCTTAGAGCTTAGACTACTCAAATTTTTTATGTCAAGTCACACTCAAACTAGCACTCATACTAATATTCATTTTCAATTTCACCAATACTTATATTTGGATAACTACATTGGGTTTGATCCCCTTTTTAGGTATTGGTAAGTAGGCAATGCTCAACACATGGGGTGTTGAGGTTACATCCAACATACCCTACTAGCACCACTATTTTTATACTTGTGCTCATAAAATATCCTAAACAACATGGAGGCCTATGGTTTATCATTAAAATGAGTCAAAATAGGGAATGGATAGTGAACCAATATTTTTTCACAGATGCACAAGATTATCACAACCAGGTGAAGTTCCACCTATAAACTCACTATCCCTATTTCAAAAGTAAACTAATATGACACATAAGACACTTGCATGGTTTGATACTATCTATAAGACCGTACTATCATCCAAGAGGGTTTATGAGTCCTGAATGCTATTTATGACAACTTTTACATTACTTATACCAAATTTTAATTTGACACTTATCCATCTTAGTCAATTTTATAGATAAGTACTTACTTTCTAGTTCATTATTATTTATATAATAATCAGATAAATCATCTATTTTACAAATCATAGGCCATTGATATTTTTATATTTATTCCTTTATTTATTATTCTATCACTTTAACAACCTAGGGTTTTAAATTTTATAACTCCCTTAAAATTTAAATCATTTGGTGAACTTGACTTACTTTGAATTCCATCCAAAACCTAGGCTTAGATTATCTTAGGGTTTGTATCCTTTTATTTCATATAATTAGTAATTAATTTTAAAATCTCAAATCTGATTAATTATTTTATTTCTATAATTTTTCATATATTTAATTTCTTAAAAGGTTCAAAATATATGACTTTTTGTTTTCCTACTTCCCAACCTATAGTGGTAGAATTCAATAACTATTTTGATTAGACCAATAAGAGACATTAGTAAGATTTAATTTCTAAAAATATTGATATAAAAGATGACCTTATCCATATTTTTCAAGAAGAGATCTTGAAATCCACTACAGGTCAATCCTCTAACCCTAAAAATACTAATATTGTTACACCTACTATGGGGAAAAATCAAACTCTATAAAAACCTACTATAACTAGCCAAATCTCACTAGTAGCACCACCTCTTATGGCTAGTACACATCCATAATCCTTAGATGTACAAATAATTAGGAAAGAGATCAATTATCTAATGTCCAAGGTGTTATGTCTTTTGTAGGTGCTACTATACCAACTTATGCCTTGGACTCTCATATGTTCCTACATACACCTTTGGCATAAAATACAATGGAAACTCATTTTCCATTTGGATTTTTGGGACCCATTCTTACTTTATATGATGATAAGTGTGAAATAGATAATTATCTACATGATTTTCATGTAACATGTTTAGACTACATGTCTAATGATTGGTTCTTGACTAAGTTGTTTCACCATAGTTTAAGAGACTATGCATTACAATGGTTCTATGATCTTCTTAGTCAATCCATCATAGTATTTAATCCATTTGTAGGTATGTTTTTTTCACACTTATAAATCATCATCAGTGTCAATATTTTATATGCTTAAGATGTAAAACTCAAGAAAAAATCCAATGAGCCAATAGTTGAATATGTCTTGCGATATAAAACTATATTAACAAGGATGACTATCCCCACGGTAGATAGAGAACTTAGGACATATTCAAGTAGAGTTTATTATCGATATTACATGAATATATAGTTTTAGAAATGTTTCCATCATTCACATATCTATGCCATATAATTAAATAATGGTAAGTCAAATTTCTCTTTATGGGAAAAGTAAAGTACACAACTAGATAAAATTTAACTAATAAGAGTTACAATAATCCCCCATATAAGGTGTGGCCCATTAAAAATAATAATGAGAAAAATAAAACATTTAATGTAGCCTTAGATCTAGCTCCTCATATGGTTTTATCATCTCTTCCAAGGATACCTTTCAAAAATATTATTGAATTGCTAGCATGTGTTCTCCAACATCTCTTGGAATGCAACATCACATCTCTCCCTCCCATCAAAGAGGTTGATATGACTAGGCCTCTTCCAATGAATTATGATTACATTTAATTTTAACATTATTAAAAGGTACCCCACCATACTAAAAATATATTCATGAATGAATGACATATGATAAAATATTTTTTAGATGTTAATATGGTTAATGTAAGAACCCCTATAGAGGCACCAAGTGCATAACCAATGGAAGTGAAAGAAATGATTTTTTTTAAATCCATTTCCCAAGCATACAAGTAATGATATAATAATAACTTTATGTGTTTATTATACTTATCAAGCACATCCAACACTATCATCTTATCATATTCATATAATGCACACACCCTCTAAATAATATCGCTGGTGTGTATCATACTATAGTACCAGCTAGACCTATCATCACTTTCTCAGAGTAGGAGATCATCAATGATGACTCAAAATTATATGCACTCTTTATAAAATATTGCATTGATCATCATCCTATTCAAAGTGTTGTGTTTGATAATGGGTCAAACATAAATATCTATACTATTACAATTCTACATCACTTGGGTTATTTAGACAAGGATATTTCTCATATAGAAATAGTTATTTGTGGCTTTAGTGGCCATGTTTAGATTTACATCAGGGAGATAATAATTATATTATAGGTTGGTCCCACACATTTGTCCACCAAATTATTATTTTTACCTAGTGCTGACACATTTAACATGTTATTAGGTAGGCCTTGGATAAAACAACTTCAAGCCATTTCATCCACTATATAAAAATGTCTTAAGTATATATATGTTAATTAGGTGGTTATAGTCTATGGAATTCTATATGAGTATCCTTTAACTATTATATAACCAATTACATAGCATCCCTCCATCATATCTACACACATAACTTCTATTAGTGCATTTTTGAGATTAGTTGAGTGATCAGTGTAGGTGAGGTATACTCCTATAGTATTACCATGTACAAATACTCTCTTAGAGAGACATTTATTAATAATACCCCTATGCTAGATACATGTTATAGATTATAGATATCTTTAATCTACCACATTACCATATAGACCAATTTTATAATATAGATCACCCACACCAGTCATAGCTTCTTATATCATACGGGTCCCTAACAACCCTAAAGTTCATAGGCCTATTTATTCAGCTCCATAAACTCATAGCCACACTCTATAAGATTTTTTTGATATAGATTAATTAGTACATACAATTCACAGATTTTAATTACCACCTCACACATAATGTGTGTTCACTCTTCCTTTATTTGATATAAGACAACTTGATAGTGAGCGTCTTATGAGACTCATTAGTTAGTATGTTCTCATAGTTTACTTGTACATTATTTATCTTACCTTGCTCCTTGTGTATAGTTTGGTTTTTCATGTTTCTTGTACATATATCATACTCATAAAACACAAAAATTATATAATATGCTAAAAATACAAAAATATTCAAATATTTGATCAAAAATTACAAATTTTAGATTGTATGCATTTCCATGTTTATATTCCTTATAGTTTCTAGGTAATACATATGTTATCTATTCTAGTATAATATGTTTAGCATATATATATATATATATATATATATATATATATATATATATATATATATATAATATATATGATTCACTTTTTAATTTTGAGTGTTTATAGATCATTACAAGATTTAGGTCCTTTACAAAGATCTAGATTTGATACTACCTAGCCATTGGGGGAAAATACATAGATATACAGATTCCACATTGACATATTAGTCCTTTGATTGCATCATAATACACAACTTTTGGTTTGTCAAGTTATTTTTTTGTGCTCCACATCACAGATTTAGAATTAATTACATCTTGATATTTATCATCATATACTACACATTATTTTTATTAAATACTACTACTATAGACTCAAATTATGTACATATTTACTCATACATGAATTTTTACCACATGTTATGCATACTATCATTTATATCTTTACTAGTTTAGATTTTATTGTATCTCTTTGATTCTACATCTACTCAAGGAAATTTGAAAATTTTATTGTTTTATGGATCTAGGCCACTTCCTTCATTATATGTATGCTTTGGACATGTGTTGATGTCCTTGTGTGTGAATTTTTGATTGTGTATGTGGACATTTTAACATGTCCTTCCATGTGTATCTAAGCCAACCTTTGTTTCTTTTTATGTATATTGACATTTGAACATGTCATTATGTGTATTGATCTCTTAGACTTAGTGACATGTGCCCATGTCCCTTATAGTGTGGTCCCTTGGCCTACTTTATGTGAATCATTTGTTTGTATGTGTAATTTCATATATGCATCATAGACATGACAATTGTATCTTAGTTTTTACTTGCACACTTAGTTTATGATGCCATGAGGGACCTCATGGATCTCCCCTTCCTCTTTGTGTTCTTTGATAGGCATCATGCCCCATCCACCTAGGTAGTTTCTCAAATCATATCTATATTGTTTTTCATATACATGCTTATATTTTTATATATATCTTGATAAATTTATGCATGCTAGATATAACATACATTTTACATTAACAAATTATGCTCAGATTATTTTACATTCCTACGTCATGTATACACATTATATTGGTTTATCATGCAGATATTATATGTTTAAAATCTAACACACATGATGAATATATTTTATTTTGAGGATAGTTATTACATAAGTCCAAAAACTTCCATCAAAAGTTGGGGCATTCATAGGGGTTTGTCACAAAGATCAAGCCATCTTAGTGCACTCAAAACATAGTTTTCAACACACAAACATAAAATACAGAGTCCAAGCTCAAGAAAACATAATGAAAAATAATCACATATAGATCAGTCTTAGTTTTGTAAAAAATAACACATTTGGTCAATATCACAACACATAGGACATTATCATAGAGTAGCATTGACCAAGGGATTGCACTACTATCTAATAGCCCCAAAAATAGAAAATTTTAAAATTATTAGAAAGGTACAATAGTTATAGTTTAAATTTAAATAGTCTTAGGCATAGATTATCAAATAGGCTCAAGATAGACTTAGTTTTCACCCATATTACATAGGTTTACTTAGATTGAGGGCATCATGTATAACATGATCATTTTTGGTTTAGTTTTAGATACTCAAACATAAATTATTATGATTCAATACATAATCCATATAGGTAGATATCAGAGTTGGGGGCATGTGTGTGGCACATTGTTCCCATATGTTAAATTTGACACCAATACTCTTATATGAAATGGTAGATCCATGCCATTCTCCATTTTATTACTCTAAACACTATTTTCACTAATTTTGTACTAGGTTTACACCATACTGATTCTTTATTATATCTATAGTATTTAGCATTCTTGAGTGGCCCTTAAGCTACATTTTATATTTCTTGAGTATCCCCTAAGTTATTTTACATTTTAGATTTTTTGAGTGGCCTCAAAGCCATCCTACATAGTTTTAGTTACACCACATAGTTTTAGATACATAACATAATTTTAGTTTTAAATATTTTAGTTACATAGCACAATTTTAATTTTAGATACATATACTAAACATGGGTAGGTAGTGATGGATTCATATCCTACTTGAGTTCTTGAGCCACATACATAGGAGTTTTTTACAACTCATCATTCCAATCCAAGTTATTCACAAATTATGATCCACTAAATAGGGGAAACAAATGATGGATTCAAGGCCAACTTGAATTATTGAGCTACCCGCACATGAGGATTGAGTAAGCCATCAACTCAATCCAAGTTACTCAATATTTGATCACCAACTACACACACATAGGATGTCACCACTTTTTTTCATTAGTTCATGTATCCAATGAGGTGCATAGATTCTTTTCCTCTTTGTCTCATTTATTTACTCAGTTTTGTCTTTACTTTTGATAGTTCTTAAGTAGGAATAATTTTTTTCATGTTTCATTTATAGGACATGTAATGGAGAATGTTTGATAAACTTAGACACAAATTCATGGGATTCACCTCTTAGGTAAGTATAGGTACATTTATTTTCCTTTATCCTATTCATTTCACTTTGTTGTATTTATAAAATAAAGTGGGGGGAGGGGGGGGGGAAATGTAGTCATCTAAAATGTCATTTTAGTTCAATGAGTGTCACTTGAGACCACATTATCATTAGCTTAGCCCTAGAACTATCTTAAGGAATATATTAATCATTTCCCAAATTTTGTGCAATCCCAAACCATTCCTAAATATAAAAAAATAAGCACTAAGCCACCTCATAAGCTCCCAGATCTCTTTTTCACCCCCACCTAGACATTAACATAGTCCTTTGAACTATAACATAAAGGCATGTACTCAGATATATTGAGACTCAATAAGTTCCTACAAGATACAAAGTGTCAATAATTAATAAATGTTTGAAAATATTATGTGTATACATACGCCCCACTCGAATCTCATCATGTGTCATGTAAGTGCAACATGGGATGGTGCTTCAAGAAATAGAACATGATAACACACAACGCTGATGGTAACTAAAGTGTAGTAAGCAACAAATAAAATAAAGGATAGGATAGAATTAAAAAACACATACCTTTACTTATCTTGATAATATATATAAATAAGTAAACTTCAAGAGAAAATGAAGGCATCCAATGTGAATAACATTAGGCAAACGTATAGAAGTTAGTGAAAACAATAGCCAAAAATTGAAATGTTTGGAAAATAGGAATATGATAGTGGAAAAGAATATTTACGTCATCATGAATCTAATACATTTTATGATTTTGAAAATGGATGAGTAAAAAAATATATATAGAGAAAATAAGGAATATTTAGGATAATAATTGAAGAAATTGAATTGCTAAAAATGTGTTTTTAAATAGGGAAAAAGATAAGTCATTTGTTATTTTGACTTTTGAAAGAGAGAACAAAATAGATATGGAGACCAAATGAGCTAAGATGGTAAGGAGAAAATAGGATAGATAGGGAGAGGCTCTAGAGGCAACAATAGGTATACTATAGGTATGCAACTATGAATCTTAAACTAGTTTTTGAATTTTGTATTAAATTAAGTGTTTTTTTAGTAATTTTGAATTTTAAGCATTTCTAGAAATCAGAATGAGACAAAATTAGATTATAGGGGTATAAAATAACAATATGGGAAATATCTTTAGAGGAATTAGGAAGAAATTATAAAAATGCACTTTTGAGGAAAACACAAGGGGTCAGCAGGTAGAATGAACTGGGTCAACCTAGTCAACCTAATAGGCTAAAATTGGGCAAAATCCATAGTGCCAACCTAGTAGGTATGGGTTGACCCTATACATTCTACAAGTTACCAAGATAATGTAGTTTTCCAGCTAGTTTGAAAGGTCTAGAATGATAATGCATCATTATGAAGGGGAAAATAAGAGGGTTGACTAAGATTTAGAATTTAACTAAGTCAAAAATAGGGAAATTTTGGTCAAACTAGTTTGACCAAAGAACTAGAATAAACACAAACAAGTATGTAGAAGACCAAAATAGAGATAGAATGTCTTGAAATGACCAAAGGAGAGAAATAAAGATTGAGTAGGTTAGAAATAGGGTAAAATCAATAAAATTGAATAAGTATAATAGAAATTAGGCTTGTTTTTTATGAAAAATCTAAAAAGAATGTATTGTGACTATACATGACATGAAAAAATTGATACATTCTTTATTGTTTCTTACCTATAGAGATGATGGAGGTTATGTATACTAGTGGATGTGACCTAGTTACCAGTGTTATTGGAGTGATTGTCAAATAGAGATAGGGCTATACTAGTATCCATAGGTCTAGGAGGCATAGATGATATGTCCAAAATCCCCATAAGTTCATATATATTAGTCATGTTATTCAATTGCTGGGAATAACTAACTAACACCTTCATATGGGAAGTGTATGAGGATGTGATAGAGGTTTCCATCACACTAGAGGATGTCCATGCTATCCTTGGGTTACCCATAGTAGGAGAACTAATGGCCATAAGGATACTCGATAGCATAAAAGAGATGAGAGCCTTAGCCATGTGGGTTATAAGCTCAAAGATGATTTTGGGAGGATGAAAATTTAGTATTGATGATGTATATACATCATAGATTATAGATATTTAGAAATCTATGATAGGACTTTTGACACAGTGGGTGCTATGTCAC
>JARHVA010006691.1:290000-302500 GCA_037957365.1 Torreya grandis | reverse complement strand
TAGTGTGATAAAAATTTTAATAAAATTTTTGGCTTTTGATATCATTGCCTTTTGTTTAAATGATGTGGCTTTTAAATTTTTATGGACTTTTAAAATCCCTCCTCCATACAGATTTGAAATGACCAATCATGAGAGATATAGTGATACACATGAATGATTTTTCGGGTAAAGATAAAGGAAGATAAGTAACAAAAGATAAATATTGACTATGACAGTTAGGATTGAAAATGAACTAGCATGTGATCTCAAGTCTCAACCATGTATATGCTTAGTTTGCAAAAAAGGAAGAAGGAAAAAAGGAGATCTAAAATGTGGACCAATGTATAGAGATAATAATGAGTGGGATTGTTTTCTAACTGATCACATGGTAAAAGGTAAAAAATGACCAAAGGGAATATGGTTTGTATTACCAAGTCACAATGATAATTAACTATGAAAAATGGAGACAAGAAAGCAAACAATCATGAAGAGGAAAGAAAACATTTTGGAGAAAAATTCAAGTAAGAGAGAGAAATAAATGATAAATAAAGATAATCATATGTCAAATATAAATTATAAGATAAGAAATATATAGTAAAATAAGTAATAAATCACCATATGTGATTAGGAAAAATTTGACACAATGTCAAATGATTTAATAGATAGATAAAAATAAGATTGGAGAACATGTCCAACCAAAATGAAAATGTGAAAGCACCATGCATGTGCTCATAAATAATGATAAAACTAGCCACACACATTATCCAAGACATCAGAGAGAGATCTATGAAGATGGAGATGAATTTCTACTAATGCCTCATCAATCTTTAATGAATACTGGGCAAATACTTATTTTATAATCTTCTCCATAGAAAAATTAGGAATGCTCGAAGGATCATGTTGAGGAGGGAAATTAGGCAAGGGATGGTTAGGAGAATGCATGGGATTAGGATCTATGGGAGAGGCAAGAATCACTAGTGGATAAAGATCCATGGGTGAAGGAAGGTCCACATGTGAATGAATCATAGGTGAAAACATAGAAGATGGTGAAGGGACCATAGGAGGTGATAAAACCATAGGAGGTGGAGCCATGGGAGAAGAAAGAAGAGCCTTATTATAGGAATGATCTATGGGAGGAGTGGTAAAAGATCTAGTAATGGCTATAAGGTGATCCTTAATATATTCTTGAAGGATGTGGTAATGATTGATATGATGGGTATCATATAAATGCCATAGATAATATACTTCATCATACTTAGGTAGATATTCAGGAAGTACCTTCAAGGGAGGTATGACTTTGTCTAATGATGGGGAAGAATGATGCAAGGTATCAATATATTTTTGTAACTTATGAAAATGGGTGGATAAATGATTATCTATCACATAGAAGCAATACATATGCTTATGAGTGGTTTTAGTAGAAACACTCATGAAAGGAGGTGAAATAAGAGTAGAAGAAGCTGAAGAGCACTCAGCAACCCATTTCATGGGAAAAGGATCCATCTTAGGCAATATAACAAAACCATCACCAAGGGAGGGTGATGATGAGGAAGGAGTAATAGAATTAGAAATAGGGGTAGGCTCAATAATAGTAGGAATGGAAATAAGCCAAACTATAGTGGGAGTGGGAAGAGGCTCAACTATAGTGGGCTCTACTAAGGAGGAGAGGGATATATAGAAGGTTTAAGGAGAGTTGCACTAACTTTAGGGGTAAAATGGCTATGAGGGTCAAGGTACCTAGCAAAATGGTAAGGCCCAGTCATATCATGATCCATGAGCATAGTCTATGTGGCTCCTTAGAAACTAGAGGTGTCTATTCCATCTATATCCTAAAATAAAGGGGAAAAATAAAAAAATTAGGAACTATAAGTGAAGGAAAATGATGAGATGTACAAAAAATCTCAAGTAAATAAGAATGATAACAAACAATCTTAGCATCATGGGCTTGTACAAGACTACCTAATAATGGATCATCTAAGGAGTAGCCATAATCATAATCCAAGGTGTGAAGATCAATAACATAGGTAGGGATAACCTTGTCATCTAAGGAAGTATGGTAAATAGAATGCCTAGTCTTGGTCAAAATTATGGGAATGTCATCACAAGAAGACTTGTAAGAATGAGGTTTCAAAGAAGCAAGAAGCTGAGAGATGAGATGAGGTGAGAGATTAGAAGTTTTCATAGTTAAGTTAATTTCTTTAGGATCATTATTATCATAACTTAAGAGGTTAGGATGAATGTTACTAATAATCTTATGATGACCACTGTCACCTTAAATTTAATTAATAGGAAATTTGAGATATTGTGACTCAAAGAATGGAATGTTAGGCAAAGGCTCAAGAGTAAGAATCTTGAAAACACCATGATCTTGGAATTGTTCTAAATTACAATGGTTAGTGTCACCTTAAATCATGTAAATGGTTCCATTATGAGTTAATTTAACACATTGGTACGTAGAAGAAGCAATATCTCTCATGTAATGATTCTATGACCTACCAAGCAAGATGTTATAATAAAGGGGGAAATTAAATATCATCACCTTCACATGGATGCTGATAGGTGGGAAAGTAATGGGAAGCCACACATAACCTAGAGGAGTCATTTTCCTTATATCATATCCTTTTGAAGTGTTGCATGTAGACTTGAGATTGCATTTTAAATATCCAAGAGTCTTAATGAAATCAAGATAAGAAACACAAGTACTAGAACCCAGATCAATTAATGCATGCTTAACATAGATATCACCAATTTGGATGCTAATAAATAAGGGAGGATCATCCATAGGAAGAAGAATCTCATTGAGAACCATAGAAGTTATGCAAAATTTTAAGGAAAGAGAAGTGTCTATAGTTTCATCAATTTTGATAGACATCTCTTCACATTATTGTAAAATACTATCTTCCGAACTAGATAAAGTTAACTCCCATCTTGATAGAGGAGGATGAAGAACATTCATATTGAATAATAATTTCATAAGATGGTTTCTATAATGGTAAGAAGTCCTCATAATCTCAAGGAACAAAATTTGGGATGGTAGATTAGTGAGATCCTTAATGGGATTCCACTCATCATAACCCATAAGAAGGTTGTTAGAATAGGTTCATAATGGTTAAGAATGTCGTCAAAAGGAGGAGTTGAAGTGAATTGAAATTTTTTTTTGATAAGAATGAGAAGAAGACTTAGAATAAGGTTGTAAATCATGTTGAGATGATGAAGTAGTTGGTTTAAGACTGATTTGGAGAATTGGAAGAATAAACATTAGTAGAATTCTAATTATCATTAGTATTGGAGATGCTGAAAGAATGGTATAAATAGAATGGGAAGTGTTATACAAGGGAAAATCATAAATTGGATCATCAAATGTAACAAGGTCATATTTCCCCAGCTCATTTAAATGAGTTGGATAAGAATCTTAGATAACATGATATGTTCTAGATGAAGGATGGGTGTAGATAGGTTGGGAATCAATGAAATTAACCACCCTTCATATATTAGTCATGATAGCCATATTATCTTCAGAATTTGGTTTAACAAGACTTTAAACATTGTTGGTGGAAGTGGTGGGCTTGTCTTGGGTATCTTGAATCAGTTGGTAATTAGGAATAGGTTCTTTATAGATAGCTAAATGAGTGTTTGCTTGATTTAAGGCTTGATTTTTTTCATGTAATTCATAATCCTTGAAATCAATCTCATAGGCTTGTTGATGCTTGTGAATGATGGAATCATGATCAAAATTAGGTCCAAGAAGAAAATCCATGGGTAAATTATGAACTTGTTTACAAGTTTCATGATAATAACCCCAACTAGTGTGAAACCAACAAAACTTGTTAGGATCATACCAAGATTTCATAGGATGAGTAGGGTCAATATCTCATGGAAAAAATGTGGGTAGATTCTTAAGCAATTTAACTGAGGATAGATGTTTGTGAATGTTGATGTCATTTGGTGAAGAGAAATGAGGATTAGTATATTGTTGAGAAGGGGGAGCTAGTTCTAAAGAAGGGTTAGGAATGACAACTTAAACATTGTGAATGGTATCATAAGAATCTCTAACATAATCATTAGGAACATTGTAGTTTTGGTTCTTTAGTAAGATATGATGACCCATAAAAGGTTGGGGTGCCTTGAATTGATGCATAAGGAAATATTTTCATTTAACTTGGTCTATAGCCTCCTCTAAGGTATGTGGAGAGAGAGTGTGGACATGATATTGTCATTTAGGAAAAAGGTCATTGGTAAATAAATGGAAAATATTGTGATTAACCATGATATGTTCACATTTTTTTGACAAAGTTTTCCATCTTTAACAAAGGCTTGAGTATTTTCATTTTTGTTTTACTTGTAATTTATTAAATGGGCCAAAGTGTTTTTAGGAAGATCACTAGTTTAGAATTATTGCACTAAAGCATTCACTAAATCCTCCAAACTAGTAATGGAATGTGGTCTAAGTTGATTGTACCAATACAAGGCATCACTTGTCAGTGTTTTGAAAAGGATCTTGGTAGAAAAAGTGTTTAATTTGACCCAATCCTTACAATGATTTCAAAATTTCCTAAGATGAAGGGTGGGATCAGTTGATCCATTATAAGAAATTGTGGGTGTTATACCTCATATGTTAATGTTAACAATTTGAGTAGTGAGAGGTTAATTTTATAGATGTTTTATAGTTTTGTTGATTAAATGACGTTGAGGAATAAGATTTCTTGGATAATAATGAAGAGGAGGAGGGAAAACATTCTAGTTATGTGTGCCCCAAGCCATTGGTTATAGATGACATTGAATGTGAAGAAGGTGGTTTTATATTCTCAACATTTTATTTATGTTATGAGTTTGAAAGGTATTCATTTGATTAAGAGTTTAAAAAAATTGATGTGCTTGATTAGAATTTTTATAAGAATTAGGGTTGGCATTAGTGTTAGTATCAGTGCCTTGGGTACCACTATTGGTATTGATAGGAGCTTGAGAAAAATTATGAGAGTGAGATGCAATAGTGGAAAAATTTACTTGTGTAGAAAAATATGGACTAGTGAATGATTGAGAGGAAGAAGTAATAGAAGCATGATTGATTAGGGTAGAAAACAAAGGAATAGTAGATGGATTAAGGATAGTGGATCTCAAGAGAGTCCCACTAGATGTAGAACCTGCCATGTTAGTGGATATACTGGGCATGGAGGTGGAAGAAGTTAGATAAGAATAAGTCATTGTATGATAAGGGATTAAAATCTAAAGAAGAGGCTAAGACAAAGAAATTGGTACCCCTAAATCTATTTGAGAATATAGGAGTAGGTGAATGAGGTTTTTCAAATTGACCACTAATCATAAGATTGTAAATGGTATATGGATCCTTTTCTTGATGTTGAGGAAATATAAAGATAAAAAAGATAATTTTAGGAGTATACTCTAACTCAGGTCATTTTTTTTAATGAAAAAAGAGGATTATGTCATGAAGAGGTTTTAGGATGTGCCCCATAGTTCATTGTGCAAGTGAAAATATAAAAATTACTAGAATCCAAGAGAGGATATCTACTTTATCTAAAGGAGAGCCTATGAGGATTGGTAAAGTTCAACATGTCTATTGATTTAAAATCAGTGTCACTATTAAATAGAAAGTTCATGATGAAGGGAAATGAAGGGAAATGAGAAAAAAAAATAACCAAGAAGTAATTGAAACAACACATGGTTGATTGGGTCAACCTAGCATAAAAATAGGGACTGAAAAACTATATAGGTTGGACTGGGTCGATCAAGTATATTGCATAAAGATTGGGAAAAGAGGAAAACTAGGTTACATATAGTGCAAGATCAATTGAGTCTATAAGCACATAATACAAAACCTTTCCTTTTACAGTGCATAGGGGATAAATAAGGTATAAGGCTGATTGGGTTAACCTAGTACAATAGATATGGAAAAAAGAAAAAGTTGATAACAAGTTATGAACTAAAATAAGATAATTTTTGTAGTTAATCTAGGAAAGTAAGAGTTAAAGGGAAACAAACAATAAATTGGACCAATGTTAGCCAATCCAATTGAAGCACATAATACAAAACCTTTCCTAATACTGGCCAATGCAAGTTTTTGCACACACAATTGAGCAAAGAGTAAACAATCAACTTGAAAAGTAAAGAGTTAAGTAATTAGTCAACCTAAGATGTTTTGTTACATTATTAAGAAATTATTTTAAATGTGATGGGAAGTTGGGTTTTAAATCAAGGAAGTAGATAACAATCTAAGGATGGTTTTAGGTAGTTTGTGCTAAAAGGGACTATAGTGGTAATAATACAGGCTTGGTATTGGGGCCTACCCCCTCACTTCACACACCATAGTGATAAGGGTGTTTTGTGTTTAGCCATAATATACCATTAACCATGCTTTATAATTGACCAAAATATCAATTCAGCTTCCCCCTTGGTGATGAAATCCAAGTATGTTGGCCTTGGGTAGACAAATGTTAAAGTGATTATTTAGATTATTTTATTTATCCATGTGTGCATAAAATAAAAATAGTGAAACTAAATGGTTAACTAAAAACCCTTAATTATATTATGTGAACTATTATAAGCATGCAAGCAACAAGAAAAGAAAGCGTGAACTAATTAATAGCATGTAGAGATTAATTCCAACTTGAAACAAGGTTTAGTATTGAAACTATATCATAAAATATAAAACATGGTTGATAGATACTATGAAAGAAAGGTTTTAAAATATACAGGGTCATCTAGGGTTGACCTAGTTATTTTAGATAGCACATAAAACATAAAATTAGGTTGATAGGGTCAATCTAGTTGACTGTGTAGGGGTAGTTTTGAAGATTACAAACCATGAAAGGAAAGATAGTAAAAGAAAGAGACAAAGAGAGAAATGAAACTTGGTGGATCATAAATGCAAAGGATGAATATTAATAATCAATAACCTTAAAGAATCCTAAAGAAACCTACTAACTAGTTCAACTGATTTGATCAAGCTATGTAGGGCCTATTAAAAAAGCCAAAAAAATGTATAGGGTCAACCAGGGTTGATATAATATGTTTAATGGATGCCTATAATTATATAGGGTTGATTGGGTTGACCTAGTAGCCTAAACTAGAAGTTTGGAAGTCTATAAACCTATACTAGCTCATCTGAGTTGATCTAGTTACCTATTATTGAAAACCTATGCACAAATATTAGAACTAGGTTGACAAATTTGATCTAGTATGAAAGATATATGATAAAAAATAATGTTAAAAAGAATGAAATAAAGTGAAATAAATCCTATAAGGATTAGTTTTACATTGGGTTCATTAGATAATTCATAAATGCATCATGTCTATAAATTAGTCCTGGATCAGAGAAGATAGAGCATACATACATTTCTAATTTGGAATACATCACTTGTCACTTGTCACAATACACCATGTGAGGTAGGGTTCCAAAGCCTATAGTATAAGATAATCACTTAACAACCTAAACGAGTCCTAAGGTTTGATGTTTATCCTATGCTAATAAACAAGAAAGTAAATCTAGTCTAGTTCACACCAAATCTTGTGGCACAAAGTGAGATTTAGAAACAAAATAAACTAAACTAAACATGCATAGAATACATATACTCACATCAATGTATACAGAATCTTAATGCATGCAAGAGAGAAGCACATATACATTATCTATCTAATCTTATAAAGGAGAAATAAATTTAGGAATACCTACCTTGAAGATAAACCCATTGAGCCTCAATTACTCCCTTGGCCAAGGTGCTTTGTAAGAGAATGTTGTGGTAAGTAATGATAACAAAGATAAATCAGCTCTAGGCTACACAACCTATCTATGCATCTAAGAGACTTTTCCACAAGATAAGATATATATTTACAAATAAATTATAGAACCCTGAGATATATTCCTTAAGTATGATGGTTAATAATAAGATGTTCATTCACACTTATTCTTCTTTGCTTCCCTTCTCTACAAATGGTTGGAAAGAACTTATATATAAGGGCAAATATTTCCCTAAATCCTCTCAAAAAATTAAATTGTATAGAATTATCCATGGTCAACCTTATATGTTTTTGGGAATAATTCATGAGGTTTGAGCTAGGTCAACTAAAAGGCTAACAAACCCAAAAATTGAAAAATACCTTTAACTATTCAGGGTCGGCCATGGTTGACCTAGTATAATCGATGGTCCAAAAAGGAATTAAGGTAATAAAAGGTAGATAGAAAGAGGAAAATTAATCAAATGGGTAAGGATGAGAAGAATAATCTTAAGTTTAATGTTTTTAGGAGATGAGTGTGTATATGGCAAGTGGAAAAATGGACAACAAGCTTATGAATCATGGATGGTCTACCCACTCATTTTTGGGTGCACCCCTTAAGGTATTTACTCAAAGATATTGAGACTCAATAGGTTCCTTCAAGATACAAAGTGACAATAATCAATAAAAGTTTGAAAATATTATATGTATACACCATCAAGGTAAAATAACTTATTTTGATCACATCGATTCCTTTTGCTCCATTTTATATCACAAAGAAAACATAAACCTTTTGCATGTTTTTATTCCACTTATTGAGGTGTCAATCTGGTAGGTTGATGAAATGATGGTGATGGAAAGGTACATTCATGAACATTAGTGAAAGGTCTTCATCTAATCATATCTTTTCACTCAACCATGTGTTCCTTTAGTATGGCCTAAGATACATTACTAGGATGAAACATGTGAACCTCTAATTAGATGCCATCTTTGAGGCCATCCAAAAATAGGTCAATATATTTGTATTGATGATGTTTTCCACACGTAAGGAGATATTTCAAAATTTATGAATTTATTCCTTGATAGTCTTGGTTTATTTTAACTTGGATAGATTATTGAATTAATTTTTAGAGACATTTTTGCATAGTGGAGATGTAACTTGTTGGAAAATACTGACCATGAAACTAGGATACCCTTCTTTTTATTTTGAGCACATAACTAATGATATCAAGTGAAAGGCTCAAGTTCTAGATAAAGAGAGGACATAACCACTTTTTGAAAACATGGAGTTTGATGTATATCAAAAAAAAATTCAATTTGAGTGATCCAAGTGAGTGGATCATTACCATCAAACTTGTGTAGGTCTAATTTTGGCAATATCGGCTTAGGGATAGAATTGGTATTAGTATTGTGTGGAGTAGGAGAACCAAACTAAAGTGGTGGAGGATTATTTTATAGTGGCTAAGATAACAAGTTATACAATTACCCAAATATTTGTTTTAATTTATCCTTCATGTTATCTGAGTCCCATCTCAAACTTATAATATCCCCTTCAACTGTATCAAAATCATCTTTTTCACCATTCCTTGCAACTCTGAATTAAGTTGCTAAACTACCTCTAAAATAAATGGATCAAAATTTTTATATTACATGTCATATTTTTGAGGAGTTTTTAGAGTTACTTACCCTTTCCCATGTCCATGAGTGTTTGTACCAGCCATGCACAAACCCTAAGAGGGTTTCATCCCCCCAAAAATGTACCAATATAATACACCATTACAATCATCTCACTGAGACAAATACAACTAATACTATTATGCATAAAGGTGAAATTTTTTGACCCAAAAAAGTATACCAATAGAATATACCATTACAATCATCTTACACAGATGAATCCAATGACTATTAATTTTGACAAGGTAAAAAAAATTCCATACTATGCTAGGTCAAGGGTTATTTATTATTAATTGAACCTACTATATTTATGTAAGGAAATTACTTAGATGATTTAGAATAATATAATTATATATGGAAAAATTAAAATCAAAATAAGTAAATCCATAATAATAATTGGTGAAAGAGCATAATACTTTAATATTATGACTGAGGCACTTCAAGGGGGCAAGCTCTACAATAATGTAATAAGAATAAAAATCAAAATATGATTATAATATACTAACCACTACCTCCTATATATAATATACTTAGCCATGGTTATTCCATAGGATAACCATACTAAGAACATCAAGAAATGCAACAAGCTAATATGAATATGCGTAAGCCATAAGTCAGCTACACATATCCCTAGATGCACTATAGGTTAAGTACATAGACATTTATATGTTATTGATTGATTGTGGGTCGAGATGTGAGCCACTATCATTATGTATTTTACCAGTTACATGTTTTGGTTATTACTAAAGAGAATGA
Source organism: Torreya grandis (assembly GCA_037957365.1). Taxonomy (NCBI): domain Eukaryota; kingdom Viridiplantae; phylum Streptophyta; class Pinopsida; order Cupressales; family Taxaceae; genus Torreya; species Torreya grandis. Next base: position 292,363 of record JARHVA010006691.1, on the reverse strand, counting down.
TTGAATAATATGATTATTTATTTATGATTATATATCTCTTTGTGATTGGCTCCCTATTTTAAATGGAATATTTATAAACATTATATATCCTTGACTGAGCTTGGATGATTAAGGGCTTTAATCAAATATATATATATATATATATATATATATATATATATATATATATATATATATATATATATATATATATATATATATATATATGTATATATGTATGTATGTATGTATGTATGTATGTATCAGTTGAATATCATGTAAGTGCATGTTCATTACATCTTAAGTTGATTTTAATGTTGATACTAATAGATTACCTTTATATGAATGATCTATTATAGATGAAGTTAAGTGATATAGACTACCTATGTTAAGGATTCTAAGGATAACTTATCTTATTCTTTAATAACCTAGTATGACATACCATTTTATGATATGGCTTGATGCTATCCTATGTGAACTTTGTTGGTTAACCCTTTTAATGATAAGGCATAATATAAGTAAGATAAACTCTTAAATAACACAATGTTAAATAAAACCTCAATGGGTTTAGATTGTAGATATTCTTCAAAGGAATCTACCAAATGAGGAGTAAATATTGGCCTATATGGATATTTTAATAAAATAAAAGTATGTGTTACTTAGTTTAAACTTCATGATAATCAACATATTATATTTTTTGGCTCTTCTTATTTTTTTATTGCAATGTATATCATGGGCTAAGCTTGTCTATCATCATTTTAATGAAACTCAATAAATATTTGAGTGAATGTTATTATTAATAAAAGTATAGATTGAATATAAATCTAAGTATTGATGTTAATCTCGTAAAATATGTGTCTTGAGTAAGATCCCCAAATTATATCACTAAGTAAGCTTTTGCCTAAGACTCTTCTTATAACAATACTAACTTATATAAAAAGGAAAATTTTAATAGAATTGGGATTTTCTACTAAGAAAATAATAATAATACAAGGTAATTGGATGGGTTTAACTGAATAAACATTTAAAAGAATAAATTAGTGATTAAAAATGAGTTTGTAAGACTAATCCTTGATTCTCAATCTATATACATCAAAAAAAATCTTATTGAATCTATTGTCTTTGGTTTGATAGATTAGGTTTATGTGTTAATGCTAGAAGTTTTATCTTCTAAGGAATATATAGTCAACTCTTGATTTTGAGCTTTCCTTTTGATTATCTAATTAGTCATCAAAACCAATAAGAATTTTTGTTTAGTTTCATTATATTGATTTACACTTGGTATTGCTTTTTTGATTTCAATGGATTCATATTTTGGACTTATATGTTTGCTATGATTTAATTAAAGCAATTGATGCTAGCCTTTTGAAACTATTATATGTAGGTTTTTTTAAATCTATTTAGCCTTGATTTACCTTAGTCACTTTTTTATTTATTAAAGACTTTAAACTTAATTAAATTTTTCCTTTTTCCTTAGTCAATTCTAATTTTTTTAGAAGTTGGCCGAATGATTCCACATGGAATCATTCTAATGGATCAGAGCATTAGAGATATGGATTAATCCTCCAATGCCTCTAGGGTCCTAATAAACTACCAATTGGAAAATTTTTAGATCTTGGAACCCTTAGAGGATTAATCCATTAGGGCCTAATCCCTTAATGCTCCCAAGGTTATGAGGGCTTCAAATGATATGTTCTAGAGCTTGGAGCCCTGAGAATATTATATGATTAAGGGTTAATCCCATAATGCCTCTGAGGTTATAAAATTTTGATAAGATGTCAAATTTCAATATCCTAGAGCTCAGATCCCCATAAGGAATAAGTCACTATTACTAGTACCACAATGCTTTTATGGTCTTGAGAGCCTAAGAAGATACCAAGTGATAGCATATCAAAGATCAAAATCTTGGGAGGCTTAGAAAGTAATGTTGGACTTAGGGTCCCATAAGCGTGACAAGTGTCATGGACACAACCCTTGGTGAGAAAATTTTGAATAGACCCTTAGTGGCCACTTGGTGCCCAAATGCATCAATAATGGTTGAGGTTAAATTTTATGGATGTATCAATTTCATATCATGGTAATCTTATAATTTTTATATAAAATAAATTCTTGAGTGTCTTGGCCAAATATTTTATCTTTCAACCTCATAGTTACTAGCATGTGATAAGTAAATTGAGTAGAAATTAGTAGGATTGGTGCTTATATTTATATTTTTACTATGTTAATGGTTTGATTATACATGAGTGGGTTGTATTTGTGTCTATTTTTAATTAAAAAATATGGCATGACGCCTTGTGATTTTAAAAATGTTATTATTTAATATATTCATAATGAATATAATATTCCTTTCAAATTCAAAGTAGAAAATGTAACTATTTATTCAT
>JARHVA010006691.1:255000-285000 GCA_037957365.1 Torreya grandis | reverse complement strand
AACATTGCCACCATCCATTGCTATGGCTAAAACCAATAATACAATACAATAGAAAACATAACATGATCATAGATATACAACATCATAATCATTACACTCATGTTATACATGAGGTCTATCAATAAAACATATGTGGGTAAGATCCCTAGGGATTGACCCTATAACACCTTACAATATTGCATTAGATCTAGTAATATTAACTATCAATATGATCTAGACATCTTGTAAAGTGATTTTTATCATTACCATAGGTAACCATAAAGTATAGGTACCAGCATCCCAAACTTAACCAATGTCATCATATAGACATCATAGGACATCAAGTATAACCAAAACACATGCATTATTATTTAAATATAAAAAATGGATACATAATCTATGGGTAGGGCATGAACAATATTCATAATTTGAGACCATCATAACTCTAAATAAAGCACATCATCTTACATGTAACAAGCAAGACATAACAATCATAAACCATCCAATACAAGTCAGTAGGTAATGAAATATAATTTGAAATGCTTTATCTTTAACTCATAAACAAATTAGACATGGTTGATCCTTAAGGGATTAAAATGTGGTAAAATACGTTGTTAATTTAGAAAGGGATATGACATATTCAAACATAACTGACCCATTCAAGACAAGGCTACAATGAAAATCTAAAATTTTAAAAGCAAAATAAAAACCTAAAATTACCCTAAATTTTTATTTTAAAAAAACACAGATTTTGTTTTGGTACTCACCAATTTTACCTCCTCATCAACTTTAATTAGTTCCTCTACTTCCTCAAATCGATTTCAAGAAATCATTGTCTTTTGTGACATGTTTGTAACTCAAAAATCACAATTTACTATTAGCAATTTTAGAATGACATTTTTTTTGAAATTTTCAAATTATATGTGTGTGTGTGTGTGTGTGTGTGTGTGTGTGTGTGTGTGTGTGTGTGTGTGTGTGTGTGTGTGTGTGTGTGTGTGTGTGTGTGTGTGTGTGTGTGTGTGTGTGTATATATGTATATATATGTATATATGTATATGTATATATATATATATATATATGTATATATATATATATGTATATATATATATATGTATATATATATATATATGTATGTATATATATACATATATGTATGTATATATATACATATATATGTATATATATGTATATATATATACACACACACATACATATACATATATACATACATACATATATATACATATATATATATATATGTATATATATATATATATATATATATATATATATATATGTATATATATACATATATATATACATATATATATATACATATATATATATATATATATATATATACACGCATACATATGTATACACACACACACACACACAAATATATATATATATATATATATATATATATATATATATATATATATATATATATATATATATGTCATATTCCTAAAGTATGGGCTATAGTTCTCAAAATACTAGACTTGTTAAAAAAATGGTGATATCTTAAAAACTATATCCCCATTTAAAAAACTATTTCTTTAACAAAGAAAATAGTCAAATATTCCTTTGTATTGTGTATGACATGGTGTTAGACAAATATTTTTTCATCCTCTCATCACTTATACTTAGATTTTGCACAAAAATTATTATATTTCTATGGGAACCCATATACATATTATCTAACATTCAACTCATTAAGAATGCTAAAAATTGATCATAATCATTATGTAATAGAAAACTAAACTAATAACTATCAATACATCCATTATTAATTTTGGTTTAAACTCATTACACTAGGTTAATACCTCACAAAAAAGGGGCATACATAAACACTATTTATACAAGCTCAAATACACAAAAGGGTTGTTGACTCAATACATATTCACTACAAAAAAATTTGACTCAAACATTTTAGTACAACTTCAATTTTGTCTCATAATACTTTAGTATACAAACATTTAGTTAGTACATTATAGTTTTATGCAGGATATATAACGATTATATCCATTTTTTTCATATTATGAAATTGGTTTTTGATAGGTTGACATAATTACCTATAAAAGTTTACTTTATTTTAGACTTAGCTTATATATTTATAACTTAGACATGTATTCTTCATTTCAACTATTGCACAAGACTCTATTATCCAAATAGAGTTTTGTTGTCCATATTCACACAAATGAGTGGTTTTAGGCTACTATAAGATATCATAGTTTATGATTTAAGTATTTAAGGTTATGAAGTTTAAACCTTAAGTTGTTAAAGGGGGTAGTAAATAAGTAATAAATATAGCCATTGATTTGTAACATAATTTAACTAGTTTGACCTTTCTAAAAATAAAAATAAATTATACAAACAAGTACTTAGATTAAAACTAACTGAGATAGAATATTTTGGGTGCACTTGTGTCAAATTCTTCTAAGCCTATTCCTATGCATATAAGTTATTATTCCCTATCAATAACCTATTTTGAATAGTTTTTTATATAAACCCTAGACCTCCATATTGTTAGGGAACCCAATTATAATAAATACAAAAGTGTGATGTTATTTGGGTAGGTTGCACATTCTCAACACCCCACTATGTGAGAGTTGCCTACATACCAGTACTTTGAGGAGCAATCAAGCCCGATGTAGTTATCCCCACCTAAGTGTTGGTGTAAGTAAAACTAGTATGAATATAAATTTTAGTACTTTTGAGTGATGCTAAAGACTATAAATCTATGTATTCTAAGCTTGGGATGGTATTAGATGATTGTATGAAGAAGTATATAAAAATAGGGATTGATAACCTTGATTTTGCACAACTTGTTTTGAGTTAGTTTGTGTTATTTGAATATTATTTCCATCTAGTGAATAAAGAGATAAAATCAATGTATATGTATTTTTATAGTGCTTATGTAGTTCTTAGAAAAGGTTGAGGCTGAACCTAGGTGTTTATTGATTTGAAAATATATTTATTGGTGATAAAAGGCAAGAAAAGGATAATAGCACCTAAAGTGAGACACTAGTGTCATTAACACTACTATCCAAGTTATGGAACTAGTGTCCAGATGGAAAAACATGAGGCACTATAGGATAGGATGCTAAATTGAGTAGATGGGAATACTTTAGGGATGTTTAGGGATGCATGTGACCCACATAAAGGCTAGATAAGTGTCTACATAGGCCCTAATATAGGTTTGGATCTAATTTGTGGATAGGTGGTCTCAAGTAAGACTCTTATAAATAAAGTGACATTTTAGATGACTACATTTGCAACCCCCAATTTATTCTAACAATTTAACAAAGTAAAAAGACTAGGATAAACAAAAAGAAACATGCCTAGACTTACCTAAGAGGTGAAGCCTATGAATATAGATCTAAGTATGTGAAGCATGCTTTATTATATGTCCTACAAATAAAATATGCATAGATCAGTCCTTACTTAAGAGACATCAAAATCAAAAGACAAAAATGAGTAAAGAGATAATGGAGAATAAAATAATGAATACACCTCACCACATACCCAAACCAATTCATAAACCTAGTGAAATATTGTGTGTGCATGTATCTCGTGATCAATCAGTGAATAACTTGGACTATTTTGAATGGATTGCTCAATATCCATGTGTTTCTAACTCAAGAACTCAATCTGACCTTGAATCCATCATTTTCCACCCTTTTTTAGTAGATCATGACCTATGAATAGTTTGGATTGGACTGCTATTGTGACCAACCCTCTAATATAGGTGGCTCAAGAACTTAATTATAATATGACTCCATCATTACCTACCCATGTGTAGTAGGTGCATAAATAATTAGATTGTGAAATGTAACTAAAGATGTGTAACTATAATTAGAACTATATATGTCAATTATGCATCCATTTGGAAAGTCGAATGAAAATTGGCTAAGGAGCCACTCAAGTATATAGCTCAAGGACTACTTGATAATGAAAATGATTATAGATGGAGTAAGACATCAGATTTTGATTGTGCTAGTGAAAATGGTGTCTAGATTATGCTGGTATAGATGGTGTATAGATTAATAATATATATAATAAAATGAATTTTTCCATTCCATCTAATCAACTGGATCAAAAGTGGGTATATTTAAATAATGTGCCATGCACAATCCCCCCCCCCCCCCCACCAAATCTAATATCTATGCATATGAATTCTAGATTGAGTTAATATTAATCTATATTTGAGTATCTAAAAATGAAATGGGAATGATCATGCCATACATGATGCCCACAATCTGATCAAACTAGTATGAATCTATGTTAAACTAATAAAAAATTGTTAATCTATAACTAATACTATGTAAACCTAGACTATACCCACTATACTGTTCTGGACAATCTAGAATTTTCTAAAACTAAGGCTATTAGATAGTAGCACTATATATATATATATATATATATATATATATATATATATATATATATATATATATATATAGTATCATGGTGGTGCTAGTGTCTCATTTTATGTGTTAATGACAAACTATACTAATTTATATGTAACTAAAATTGGTCTCTATGTGACTATTTCCCACTATGTTTTCATGAACTTGATTTTTTTATTTTATCCCTATGTGATAAAAATTAAACTCTAAGTACATTTAGATATCTTTATATTTGTGATAAACCTCTATAAATATACCCTCTTTTGAGGGGAGTGGAACTTGTGCAAGAATCTTCCTAAAAATAAAAATCTCTATAATATGTGTGTTAGTTGAAGCATATATGATATCTACATAACGAATCAACATAATATGAATACATGACATCAGAATGTAAGATAACCTAAGCATAAGTTTGTAATGTATGATGTATGTTATATCTATTACTCACAAGGTTGTCAATATAGATATAATAATGTAATCTTTTATATGAATAATAAATATGATAAATAAACTAAGTAGTTACCTAGGGGGATGGGGCATGATGTCCATTAAGGAACCTAAGGAGGAAGGGTAGATGCATGATGTCCCTCATGGCATATAAAATTAGAGTGTGAAAAAAGAAAGACAAATATCATGGCCATGATGTACACATGAAATCATACATATAGAACACATGAGGCATGTAAAGTAGGCCAAGGGTTAAAAACACAAGGGCCATGGGCACATGTTATTAAATCAAAGAAAGCATGACATGCAAGGACATGTTCAAATGTCCACATACATAAATAACAAGTAGGTTAGCATAGAGAAACATGGAAGGAAATGTTAAAATTTCAGCATACATAATTAAGAAGGTGGACACAAACACATGGGCACATGTCTAAAGCATACATACAATGAAATGAAGTGTCATAGAGCCATAGAATAATGGCATATGTAATTTACCTCAAATAAAATAAGTATAAAGTCACATTCAAGTCTAAATTAGGATAGATATAAATTAAAGTATGCATAAAATGTGGTATAAGTATGTATAAGAGAAAAGATTTACCTAAACTAAGTCTAAATTAGTAATATTAGTTGACAAAAAATTAGTGTAGTGTAGAATGATATAACATGGTAATTAGAATTGTGTATAATATACCCCTAAATTGATGAATGTGTCAAATAAGGAACATATGCATGTGCCCCCAATAGGTATATAGTATAAAATATAGATTATGTGGTATAATTGAGTCCTTTAACAATTTGAAAACACTCAATAAGAATAAGTGAATCATGTATGTATGATAAAACTGACTATACTAAGCTAGCAAGCATATGTTGTGCCTAGCAAAGATAAGAAATGTAAATATGGAAATGCATACAATCTATAATTTGTGTTTTTTAAGAAAATATTTGAATGTTTTTATATTTTGACACTTATATTTTTTTTGGATTTTATGGATATAAGCTATGTATAAGCAACATGAAAATGAAACTATATACAAGGAACAAGAAATAATGAAACTATGTATAAGTATATTATAAATGTTTTAATATGAAATATCCTTAGATGCATGATTCTCAATGGGTTCTTGATTACCTACCTTTCAAGTGAGGCTATACAATATACCGTAGGGCTAAGATTTTATATGATTAATTATGGGCTAAGTCAATTTGGTTTGAATTTGACTTTTTTTCTTTTTTGGCATTGATAGTTTTGAGATTTTATTTTAAAACCAAATCATTGACTTCAAATTTTTTTGTTGTGAACACAACTATTGTATGCCTACTAGATTATTTTTGGATATGTTCTAATATGTTCTATGGCTTTGATCCATGTGTGATCCAAATATTTTAATTCATGGATACATTTTTCACTTAATAGTAACCTTGTCGAATTAATTTGTGTGACATTGATTTACCACTAATATGGTCACCACATTCACTATCATGTACCTAGATAATGACCAACTTAGCCTCCTTAGCTGTCAGACATTAGAGTGTCCCTAAAAAGGTTGTTTAAATAAGTCCCCACTAATAATGACATATCAAAGGGAATTTATTTATAATTTATGCTTATCATACCCTGTGAAAGTGTCTGGTGTAATATATTTGTGTAAAAAATTGTATATATTTTAAAACCATGTGAATGCTATTGTATTGTGCATGGTAACTAAAACCATTAGAACTATGAGGTTGACATGAGATACCGATGGATATTTTAATCATTTGATATTGAAGATAGCCTGGTCATCATCGATATCAATGGGGATCAATGATGTTTCACGAGCCATGGTGTTAGCATGACAATTATCTTTACGAGGAATTTTTTCAATGGAAAAATATTCAAATTGAGCATATAGACATTGAACCATATTTTTTAGGGGATTAAATGTTATTCATTTATTTGGTAGATAATTGTGACCTGATTGAATACTAATTATGAGTCCCCATAGTCCTTAATAGATTTGATTTCGAGAACTTGAGCTACCTAAAGTCAAAAGATGAGATCCTCATATTCTTCTATATTGTTTATACATGAAAAAAATGATATTTAGGTTAAATTATGTGAGTTTCATGACCTAGTTTTTGATATAGTTTGAGATATGTCATTTTGACATAAATAAATTTAAAGGATCTACCTTTGTAATTACTTTTGTCTCATTATTAATCATATAGTGTTGGAACTTTTGAGTAGCAAATACGAGTGTTGAGAATTTTTTTTTTATTGATGGATATTTTTTTTCATAATCAACAAGTGTAATAATGATATATTATATAGATTGGTCTTCATGATGATCATCATGTTGTGCCAAGAGTGTATCAAGTGCATGATCTATCATTGAAGGGTAGAGGAGAAGAATTTTTTTATGTTTTGGTGGTATCAATATAGGTGGGTTCAAAAAGTATTGTTTGAGTATATCAAAGCTTTCTTGCATGTAGTATCCCACTCAAATGTTGTATCTTTATTAATTCACCCAGTGAATGACTAAGTCTTATCTGCTAGATGTTCCAAAAAGTGACTTATTGCCTTGATTTTACCCTATAAAGATTAGATTTGTTTTAAGGTCATAGGAGGAATGTTCATTATAGATTTGAATTTATTTAGATTGATTTTGATGCCTCATTGGGATATAATAAATCCCAAAAGTTTACCATATGAAATCCTAAAGATGCATTTTTTGGGATTTAGTCGTACATTGTAATGTCTCAACTTTTTAAAAATTTGTCATCAATTCGATGCATGGTTTTTTTACTCTTTTGATTTTTCTAGTAAGTCATCAACATAGTATTCAACTATATTATCAATGAGATCATGAAAAATATGGGTCATTATTCATTGGGATGTTAACCCTACATTATTTAATCCATATGGCATGAATATATAGTCGAAGGTTCCATATGGTGTGGTAAAAGAAGTTTTTTATTAGTCTTCCTTAGCTATCTTGTTTTGATTATAACTGATGAAACCATCCATGAAAAATAACATTTCATATCCTATTTTGGAATCAAATATCATATCAATGTTGGGTAGGGGAAATTTATCCTTAGGACATGCTTTGTTTAAGTCTCTAGAATCACAATAACATCAAAGTTAATTGTTAGACTAAACAATTGGTATGATGTTAGTAACCCATTATAGGTGAGCAATTGGTTGAATAAAACCAACATAAATAAGTTATTGGATCTCATATTTAATTATAAGAGCTACCTTAGGATGCATCTTTCAATTTTTTTTATTTAAATGGGTTTGCATATGGATAGAATGCAATACTATGTAATGCTATGGAAGGATATATGCCAGGCATATTAGAATAAACCTAAGCAAAATTTTTAGGAAAGTCCTTTAAAATTTATTCTATGCCAATATCTTCTTCTTCACATAAAGTAGCATCCAATAATATGATGCAAATATTACTGTATGTGCCATAGTTGAATTCAATTATCTCTTTTTTTATCAGTGTAGATTGATCGATCATGTAAGGTAAAGTAGTTTTAGTGTCATATATGTATAACAAGATATCATTTAAAGTATCATATAGTTCACCAAAATATGCTTGGGCATGAGTGGAATGAGGAAGCCTATTCTTATGATATAACATAAGGAGATCCTCATATGGCCCTAGGTATTCTAAGAGAGATTTATCATTATAAAATTCATCCAAAGTAGGTAAATATATAGAGACTATGTCATCAATAGATTTAAGTGAATAATTGAAAGTGTGGAGACATGATTCACTATATTGTCTATCCATGAAATGGGTGGATAAAATAATATTTGTTGATAAGCATGGTGAGAATACTTAGCATTATATGTGCTATCCTTATATCTAAGTACTTGCCTACCATGTTAATCATATGCCTCAATAGGATTAAGAATTCCTATTCATGTAATCTTGTAGTGTCTAAGGGAATTATATGTGAACTCCTTAAATTAGATTATGGAGGTGTTGTAGAAAAATTGATGTGACAAATATAATTATATGAAGGCTCTATATGTTGTCAATATTTTAATGGTTTCCAATACATGGGGATTGAAAAATATATATATATATATATATATATATATATATATATATATATATATATATATGACCATTATAGCTAAATTTCAATCATGCATGCAAATTTTATGGAACTACATTTTTAGCATGAATCTAAGGCCTCCCAAGTATGATATTTTAATTAAGATAATTGGGCATGACTTGACATGTTCTAAGGAGTTTTATAGGTCCTAATGTAAGGTACAGTGTGATTTGACCCAAAAAATTGCATGGAATATTATCAAACCTTTGTATGTTCATATTAAAAAGATCTAAATCTATAGCATGTATGTTAATAAATTGAAGAAAAGAGATATTACAAATATTAAACCCAGATCTATTGTCAATTAGCACCTATTTGACACATACCTCATTAATTTTTAATGTAATGTAAAGAGGTAAATGTTTCTCTTTGATGTGTTGAGGTGGGAGATATGATTTTTTGAATGAGATATGCTCTTTAATCAATTTCATAGTATTGATAATATAATAAACATAATATATCTATGTTATATGAGGCACCCTAATATCATAGAGTGTAACATATATAATATCTTTGTATGTATAGATTTTGAAAGAGATATAAAATTGAAACTATGGTGAAGAAACACTCATCTAGTCAATAAAGTTATGGCCCTAGATTTGGATAACATAATATGCTTCAAGATAACTTTTGGACATCAAAACATGAATATCGACTCTACTAGGAGTATAAATCTAGTAGTATGAGTGGGATAGAGCTAGATGTGTATGATAAATAAGTCAGAGGGATAATCAAGACCACTGATGTTCATGTCTAGTAATGATAGGGAAGGGATCAAAGTGAACCAAAAAGAAAAAATCATCTAAAGGAGACTTGTTAATTTTAGGTAATATGTTTTTTGTGTAATATATCCTCTTTACTTTTAAATATTCACTTCTTAATTGAATTCCATATGAGAAAAAAATAACATGCTAGAGATAAAGAAACATGACATACAATGTAATTGATATAAAGCATCAGGAATAAATGTGTTTATGTTCTCTTTAGTTTCATTATAAATGAAAGGAAAAAACATGCAAATGATAATATTAAAATTTGCATCAAAAAATTATAAACTTATTATGTCGTTATTATCATGATTATGAAAAATAAAATCAGAAGGTATTATGGATCTAAAATCTGAGTATGGGTCCTAAAAGGATGGAAAATTGAAACCCTAAAGGTATTTTAGGGTTAGGGTTTGTGAAATATTCAAAGTAAGTTAGGTTCACCAAATGATTTAACTTTTTAGGGTTATGGAATTTAAACCCTAGGTTATTAAAGGGGTTGAGTATAGTAAATCAGGTAGTAAATAAGTAATAAATACAACTACTTGTTTATAATATAATTGACCTATTTTGAAATTTCTAAAAATAACAATAAATAATAAAAACAAGTACTTAGCTATAAATTAATTAAGATGGAAGATCTAAAGGCTATAAACTAGGACAAGAGCTGATCTAAGTGTTGTGGATAGGATCCAAGTTTGAAAATCCTTCTTGGATAGTAGCACCCTAACTAGATAGTAGCACCAATGGTGTTAGTGTCCTCGTTTTTGTGATAGTTTCCTTTATTTAAAAATATTTTTTGGTAGTTTGGCCTGTCAAGGCCACATTTTAACCCCTACGATTTAATTTTTTTAGAAACCATCAATAGCCTCTGCAAACTAATCAAATCGATATATTATGGTCTAAAATTTTATTTTTGGTATTTAAAATATAAAATTTCTCTCAAAATGTCATTAAATTATTCCAAATTCATTTATTTATTTTCAAAAATATAACTTTAGCCTTATCCTAGAATTTCATGGCTTAAAAAGGTAATTTAATGCATTTTAAAGCTAAAAAGTCTTATTTTAGATCTATATATTCCAAAATTAACATCTAAAGCATGGAAAAATTTAATTTTAATTTATAATAATGAAATATATTCATGTAAATATATATCATGCATTATCCTGGAGGTGGAATCTTGAATGTTTTTTAAAAATCCAAAAATAAGCTATTTTCTTCACTTTCAAAAAGAGAAGTACAGATCAATATGGATTTTTTACATAAAGGGAATGTAAAATCAATAAAATGTCATGAAAAATATTCATCATAAGTGTCATGGTATTTTTATGAAGAAAATTGACAAAACCATACATGCACTCTTCTTAGTTTGCACATAATGACCTGCTTGCAGGTTTGATGATGGTAAAATCAATTAGAGAAAGGTATAAATTTGAATTTTTGGGTGTGAAAAATAGATTTAGATTGATTTATCATGGATTAGTTGTATTTTTAATTGGATTTTCCATGCTCATGTACCATCAGGTTTAAGATAGGATAATTTTTGTAGAATTACAACGAGAAAGGCCATGGGTTTTTCTCAATTTCTCCTCACTTGGGAAGGGTTTCATAAAATTTAAAGTTGTTAAAGAATATTTTAGAATATATATATATATATATATATATATATATATATATATATATATATATATATATATATATATATATAATACTTAATATATTATTCATACATTTAATGGTATAACATATCAAGGAAAAATAGTTAATCAAATATGCAAATTAACATGTTTTCAAGAAGAGTGTAGAGTTGGAGAGAGAAAAAAGATTTTTTCAATATTTAATTTTTAGATATTTTTCATAATTTAATAATTTTTTTCATGTTTTCAAGTATTTTTTTCAAATAAATTTTCCAAAAAGATCCATTATTTCATAAATCTTGGTGCTTCCAAGCTTCCAAAAGGGCCTAATTTAGCATGGTTTAAGGAAATTTTGCATTTTGTAAGGTTTTTTTTTGGAAAAAAATAGTTTAAATGGACCATTAAACTAATTGAATATTTTTTTTATTTTTAAAACATCCATTAAAAATGAAATAAACTCCAAAAATATGCAGTAAAGGCACCCTTATGTAATTTTTATTTTGAAATTAATAAAATACTTGTATGCACATATCACATGCAAAAGGGGGCATTTTCTAGGAAATTTGAGGTTTCTAGAATCTACATTTAGATTTTTGACTCCAAATTTGGTGTTTATAATCACCATTATTTGATTAATAATAAATAAAAATTTAAATTCCATTGGAAAATTAGAGTTTCTTGTTATTTATACATAGACCTAAGCCTCTCAAAACATACTCAAGAAGAAAGCAATCTTGAGCAAGATGAGGCCTCAAAGAGCAAGATTCAAGATTTTGGTTATTTATAACACTTTTGTGAATTTTAAAGGTACATAATGGGGTTTTTAAATATTTAAAATGAATAAATAACAATATATTTATGTTTTGAAGATTCCAAGAAGCTTCTAAGTGATAAAAGTTGGCTTAATAGGCCATCTTATCAATCAAATAAATGAAGGTTGGAGTTGAATTGTCTATCTTGGAGTTAAAATTGAGTTTCCCACAAGACATATATGTTTTTTATGTTTAAATACCATTATTAAATCAATCCAAAAGTTCCAATTCATGCAAGTTGAGTTCAAGTGTAAGTTGACTAGTCTTTGAGTCCACATCTCTTCGATTGACTAGTTTGACTAGTTTCATGCATCTCCCATGATTTTCATGCAAGCTAAGGACACTAAATAGATAAAATGAAGTTAAATATGGAGTAATATTCTAATTTATTTCATTATTTTCATGTAATTAATGTTGAAAAGTCAACATAGGCCCTCCACCTCCAATTTTATGCCAAAAGTAAAGGCCATGCAAATTTTTGAAGACTTGAAGACTTGAAAACTTTATTTAATTTTATAAAATGAATTTATTATTGAATAATGGCATGGATTTTCATGAACTAGGACTTTATTTTACATAAATATTGTTCCACCACATTTATAATCTCAAAGATAAGGTTTCTTACAAGATAAAGAAGGAAGGAGATATTTAAAGAATATTATAACTAGTTTGAACTCAAAAATTGACTACAGTTCACATCCAATTATTCTCATCTTCTTTTTTCAATTCCAATCTTGGATATTTATTTTATTTTATATATATTTAGGATTTTTATCCATATTTTTTGGGGGATCCCTCTTTTAGCAAGACTAGGCTCTGCCAAATTTTGAGTTTTGTAACCTTTTTAGAGAAATAAAAGATTATTTTAGATTACCATTACTCTGGTATAGTGTGTTAATATCAGTTTGAGATTCATGTGGTATAAATATCTCCCTTTTAAATTCTTGATGTCACCTAGCTATTGGCATGATATTATGCAGGTCATGTTTAGTGCGTAATGTCATTTTTTAAGCTAACAGTGGATAAAAATTAGCTAGTTAGTGCCTTGAATCAGGGATATTTTGCCATGTCCCTTAAGCTTATATTAACTAATAAAACCTCTTTATGAAATATTGATGCATAAGATTTAATTGGAGTTGTGGATTCAATATTTTATTTTCTAATTAATTTTTTAGAATATCAATTTGAGTGGATGAACTAGAAATATAGGTGAATCACTAATAGTATAGTAGGATTTCCCTTTTAGTTTCCCTCTCTCCCTTTTCATCCCAACATTCGGTAGTTTAGTAAGAAGTGCAAAGTGATACATCAGAGGAGATAGCCTCACAAAAATCTATAAGTTTTATATGAGTTCAATTGTCCCACATCTTAGATCATTCCAATGTTAGTTGCAGTGTGAAAGTTTTAGAGCCAAATCTACCAAGCCTTCAAATAGGGTGCTATCTGAATCACTAATAGTTTTGGCATGTTCGGTGTGACAAGAGTTCTACTATTGGAGTATAGTTTGTAGCACATTCATATTTAAAGATAATTTTTAGTACTCTTATGGTCCTAATATCAAGGTAAAAGGTACATTGTTGTTCATAAATTTAGTTGTTTTCATGTATCTTCTTATAGGCTATGACAACATATAGAGTAGATTATGGTCATTCTTCCCAATATCAACAACCCTATCTACCATCATAGTATGATATTTATGATCCATATACATATCAACCTCATCCAAATGAGCCATACCCATTAAAATATAATCCACCCTTCCAAAAATCTCTAAATTTTCATGATGAGTTGGAGGAAACAAAGAGGGTAAGCTAAATCATTACTGAGGAGATATTAGCCTACAAGTAGGAGTCATTAGTTAAGCAATCTCAGTCTCAAAGATCAATACCTATTGCTGACCCATTTCAATATACATGGATTCCATGTCCATCTTAGCAATAAAATATGCCAATCATACCTCAAGTTATACAACTTTCAATTTTAGAGTCTCCTAAACCTAATTTTCCAACCTAGAATCAAATACAATAACCAAGCATAAGACCAAATCATAAAATTAACCTCAAATTCATTATTTAAATTAATCCATCACCCCTCCCTCCTCAATTTTTAAAATCTTTTCCTTCATAGAAAGCCATTCAGGGAAATATGTAGAGAGAGAAGGTGATAGTTGTTCAAGTTCAATAATCTCAAGAGCAAAATCAAAAATCTATGACACAACCATTAAATTTATCTCATCTCTTGGAGTATTTACAAGGATATACCATGACACTATTGGATAAATAACATCTCATTTGCGATGAAAATGAAGAAGATGTAGCCAAAGAGATAGAAAATAAAGGTGACTTGAGTGATCAAGAAAAAGATGATCTTGACAACAGCTATACCATGATTTTTTGAATGAAATTGAAGAGCTTAAGAAGGAAGATTTTGATGATGAGATAGAGAAACATTCATCTAAGGATTCCACAAATGTTTTGGATCTTCAAGAAGGTAATTTTATTTTATATATCCCAAATAAAGATGAGTTTGAGCTTGAGTGGATGGATGAGATGCCATTCTCTATAGAATATGAAGATGAAGCAAGTGCAACAGATCAAGAAATTTTATTTGACTTCATCCAAAAGGTAGAAATATGTGACTAACATGATTAAAATGGTAATAATACTAATTCATTTCATTTCATTTCAATTGATCATGATGAAGAGGCCTTTTAGGATGATTTGGAGACTTTTTTGTGCAAAGTTTGATAGTCCATCTCTACCCCAAGTGGAGATTAATGAATGTCTTGTAAAGAGTATTTTTTTAGATATTCATCAAGAAGAAATTAATTAAATATTATAGCCATATTTAAATCTATACCAAGAATTTTAAAATCTCAATGAGCCATTACTTCAAATGGATCATAATGAAGATACCAATCCAAGTATACTAGTTGAATTGCCAATTCAATCATTTGAATGAGAATGAGATAAATCATGACCAACCTATGAATGAGATAGAGATACCATTATTGATGAAAAAAATAAGAATATGGGAGGAATATGATTGGTTTTTGGATCCAAATATTCAATCCATTCACCTAAGAATGGAGATTGAAAGACCAACTATATCATCTAGAAGACATGAATATATAAGTGCTCTTATCTACAAGAAGATGCCATTAAGAGATGACAAATACATTTTAAGTATCCATGGTGTAAAAAATAACTTTCCATTTGATCCTAGAGGAAATCATATTACTTCAGGTTATTTATTATAGGTTTGATTTATGTTAATAAGTATCACAAGCAACAATCTACTTTACTTTCATTGTTTCCCTTTTTTCCATAGTTTAGTTGTCTCTGCTTTATTATTTAGTTGTGTTTCCCTTCTATCTTGTTGTGTCAGTTAGAAAAAGTATTAAAAATCTCAAAAGAGTCTATTTGCCATTATCATGAAAACTAGTGAGTTATTTTGACCAATAGGCTGGTCAACCCTTGTGATTCACAAAAAATGTTGGTAATTTGGCATGTCAAGGCTAAATTCCAACCCCTACTTTTTTTTTAGAAACTATCAATAGCCTCTACAAGATAATAAAATTGGTATATTTTGGTCTAAAAGTAATTTTTGGTCTTTAAAATATCAAATTTATCTGAAAAGGTCATCAAATTATTCTAAATGCCTTTAGTTATATTCAAAAATATAACTTTAGCCTTATCCTAAAATTTCATGGCTTAAAAAGTTAATTTAATGCATTTTTAAGCTTAAAAGACTTATTTTAGACCCACACATGCCAAAATTAACCTAAAAGGCATGGAAATTTTTAATTTTAATGTATAATCATGTAATATATTTTTGTAAATCCATATCATGCATTATCTTGGAGGCGAAATCTTGATTTTTTTTTAAAAGCCAAAAATAAGCTATGTTCTTCACTTTGAAGAAGAGAAGTATAGATAAGTATGGATTTGTTTACATCATGAGTAGGAAAAATCAATAAAAGGTCATGAAAAATATTTATCATAAGTTTCATGGAATTTGGAATCATAAAATGGCTAAAATAATTTCATACATGTACTCCTTCTATTTTGCACATAGTGACCTACTTGCAAGTCTGATGATGGTACACTCAGCTAGAGAAAGGTAAAGGTTTCAATTTTTGGGTGTGAAAACTAAAATATAGTTATTTATCATGGATTATATTGTTTTTGAATTGTATATTCCATTTTCATGTACCATCAAGTTTAAGATAGACTAATTTTTACAGGATTACAACGAAAAAGGCAACAGGTTTTTCTCAATTTCTTCTCACTTGAGAAGGATTTCATGAAATTTAAAGTTGTTAAATAATAGTGGGAATTAAAATATCTATCCATTTCATACTTAATATATTATTCATGCATTTAATGGTCTAATAGAGCAAAGAAAAATAGCCAGTCAAATATGCAAATTAACCCATTTCAAGAAGAGTGTAGGGTTGGAGAGAGAAAAAATATTTTTTCAATATTTAATTTTAGGATGTTTTTCATAATTTCATCCATATTTTATTTTTTAAATAAATTTTCCCAAATATATTTTCAAAAATGATCCATTATTTGGCAAATCTTAGTGCTTATAAGCTTTTAAAAGGGCCTAGTTTAGCATGGTTTAAAGAAATTTTACATTTTAAAAGTTTTTTAATGGAAAAATACGTTTAAATGGACAATTAAACTAATTTAATATTAACTTTATCTATAAAAAATCCATTACCATTGAAATAAAATCCAAAAATATGCAAAAATACATTCAATTATGCACATATTCCTTACAAAAGGGGGTATTTTTTTAGGAAATTTGAGGTTTTTGGCATCTATAGGTGGATTTTTGACTCCAAATTTGGTGTGTTAATCATCATGAGTTGATTAAGAATCCATAAAAATTTAAATTTTATTGGAAAGTGGAGGTTCTTTCTATTTTTACACAAACCTAAACCTCTCAAAATATAGTCAAGAAGAAAGCAAGCTTGAGCAAGATGAGGCCTCGAAAAGCAAGATTCAAGATTTTGGTTGTTTATAAACATTTTGTGAGTTTTTAAAGTATATAATGATGTTTTAAAATATTTAAATAATAATAAATAACTATATCATTCTATTTTGAATATTCCAAGAAGCTTTTAATTTAGCTTAATATGCCATCCTATCAATTAAATAAATAAAGGTTGGAGTTGAATTATCTATTTTGGAGATAAAATGGAGTTTCCAATGTGCCATATATGTTTTTTATGTGGAAATAAAATTATTAACTAAATACACAAGTTCCACGTCATGCAAGTTGAGTTCAAGTGGAAGTTGACTAGTCTTTAAGTCCACATCTCTTTAGTTGACTAGTTTGACTAGTTTCATGCATCTCTTATGCTTTTCATGCAAGATAAGGACATTAAATAACTTAAAATAAAGTTCAATATGGATTTATGTACACATTATGTTATTATTTTCACGTAATTAATGTTTAAAAATCAACATGGGCCCACCACCTCCAGTTCTATGCCAAAAGTAAAGATCATGCAAATTTTTGAAGACTTGAAGAATTGAAGACTTTGTTTAATTTTATAAAATGAATTTATTATTGAAAAATGGCATGGATTTTCATGAATTATGACTTGATTTGACATTAATATGGTCCCACCACTTTTTTTAATTTGAAAATAAGGTTTCTTGGAAGATATAGAAGGAATGAGATATTTAAAGAATATTATAATTAATTTGAACTCAAAAATTGACTAGAGTTCACATCTAGTTAATCTCTTATTTTTTTGAATCCAACCTTGGATATTTATTTTATTTTATACATATTTAGGATTTTTATCCATATTTTTTGGGGGATCCCTCTTTTGGCAAGACTAGACTCTGCCAAAATTTGAGTTTTGTAAGTTTTTTAGAGAAATAAAAGATTGTTTCAGATTTCCATTACTCTAGTATAATGTGTTAATATCAATTTGAATTACATATGTGGTAGAAATATCTCCCTTGTCAATTATTGATGTCACCTAGCTATTGGTATGATATTATGTAGGTCACATTTAGTTTTTAATGTCATTTTTTAAGATGACAATGGATAAACATTAGCTTGTTAGTGCCTTGAATCAGGCCTATTTCATCATTTCCCTCAAGCTTATATTATTTAATAAAACCTCTTCATGAAATACTGATGCATAGGATTTTATTGGAGTTATATATTTAATATTTACTTTTGTAATAAATGTTTTAAAATTTCAATTTGAGTGGATGAACCAATAATATAGGTGTATCACCAAGAATAGAGTAGGATTTCCCTTTCATTTTTATTCTCTCCCTTTTCATCCCAACATTTAGTAGTTTAGTAAGAAGTGCAGATTGATACATAAGAGGATCTAGCTTCACCAAAATATAGAGGTCTTATCTATTTTTAGGTGTCTCACATCTCATATCATTCCAATGTTAGTCCAGGTTTGAAACTTTTAAATCCAAATCTACCAAGCCTTCAAACAGGGTGTTATCTAGATCGTTAATAGTTTTGGCATGTTTAGTGGGACATGAGTTCAACTATTGGAATATATTTTGTATCGCATTCATCTTCAAAACTAGTTTTTAGTACTCTTGTGGTCTTAATCTCAAGGTAAAAGTTACTTTTTTTCCCCATAAATTCAATTATTTTCACGTATCTTCTTATAGGCTATGGCAGCCTATAGAGTAGATTATGGTCATTGTTCCCAGTATCAATAGCTCTATCTACCATCATAGTATGATCCTTATGGTCAATATAGATTTCACCCTCATCCAAATAATCCATACACATTACAATATCAGCCACCCTTCTAAAACTCTTTGAATTTTAATGAGGAGTTGGTGGAAATGAAGAGGGTAAGCCAAATGATTAATGAGGAGATATTAGCTTACAGTCAAGAGTTATTAGATAAGTAATCTCAATCTCAAAGATCAATACCAATTTCTGACCCATTTCAATATCCATGGATTTCATGTCTATATCATCAATAAAACATCCCAATCATGCCTCAAGCTATAATACTTTCAATTCCAGAGTCTCCTAAACCTAATTTTCCAACCTAAAATCAAATACAAAAACAAACATAAGCCTAAATGATAAGATTAACCCTAAATTAATTATTGAAATTTATCCCTCACCACTCCCTCCTCAAGTTCCCAAAGTCTTTCCTTTTTGTAAATCCATTCAAGGAAATATGTAGAGAGAGGAGGTGATAGTTGTTCAGGTTCAACAATATCAAGAGCAAAATCAAACATCTATGGTACAACCATTAGATTTATCTTATCTCTTGGAGTATTTCCAGGGATCTACTATGCCACTCTTAGAGTATAAACCTCTCATTTATGAGGAAAAATAATAATATGTAGCAAAAGAGACAAAAAATAAAGGTGACTTGAGTGATCAAGAAAAAGATGATCATTGGCAATAGCTATACCATGATTTTTTGAATGAAATTGAAGAGGTTAAGATGGAATATTTTGATGATGAGATAGAGAAACATTCATATAAGGATTCCACCAATGTTTTGGAACTTCAAGAATTTAATGTTATTTTATAGATCCTAAAGCAAGATGAGTTGCATCTTGAGTGGATGGATGAGATGCCATTCTCTATAGAAGATGAAGATGAAGCAAGTACAACAGATCAAGAAATTTCATTTGACTTCATCCAAAATGTAGAAATATGTGATAAACATGATTATAATGGTAAGAATACTAATGAATTTAATTTCATTTAAATTTATCATGATGAAGAGGCCTTTTCGAATGATTTAGAGAACTTTTATGCAAATTTTGATAGTCCATCTCTACTCCAAGTGGAGATTGATGAATGTCTTATAGAGAGTATTTTTGTGTCTATTCATGAAGACAAAATTAATGAAATATTACATCCATGTTTGAATCCATACCAAGATGTTGAAGATCTCAATGAGCCACTAATTCAAATGAATCATAATGAAGATAAAAGTCCAAGCATACCAGTTGATTTGACAATTCAATCATTGGATGAGAATGAGACAAATCATGACCAACCTATGAATGAGTTAAATATAGAATTCTTGATATAATAAAGAAGAATGTGAGAGGAAGATGAATGGGTATTAAATACATATATTCAATCCATTAACCTGAGAATAGATATTGAAAGACCAACTGCATCATCTAGAAGACATGAACATATAAGTGTTCCTATCTACAAGAAGATGGCATTAAGAGATGACAAATACATTTCAAGGATCCATGATGCATCAAATAAATTTATATTTAATCCTAGAGGAAATCATATTACTCCAAGTTAGTTTTTATAGGTTTAATTTATGTTAATAAGTATCAAAAGTAACAATCCACTTCACTTTCATTGTTTCCCTATTTTTTTGTAGGTTAGTTGTCTCTACTTTCTATTTTAGTTATGTTTCACTTCAGTCTTGTTATGTTAGTTAGAAAAGGTATTACAAAGTTTAAAAGAGTCTATTTGCCATTTTCATGAAAACTAGTGAGTTATTTTTACCAGAAGGTTGGTCAACACCAATGAATCACCAAAAATGTTGGTAATTTGGCCTGTCAAGGCCAAATTCCAACCCTTACAAGTCAAAAATTTTAGAAACTGTTAATAGCCTCTACAAGCTAATCAAACCAATATTTTTTGGTCTAAAAAGTAATTTTTGGTCTTTAAAATATCAAATTTATCTTAAAATTTCATTAAATTATTCCAAATTCCTTTATCTATTTTCAAAAATATAACTTTAGCCTTATCCTAAAATTTCATGGCTTAAAAAGGTAATTTAATGAATTTCTAAGCTAAAAAGACTTATTTTGGACCCACACATGCCAAAATTAACTTAAAAAGTGTGTAAAAAATTAATTTTAATGTATAATAATGCAAAATATTCATGTAAATCCATATCATTAATTATCTTGGAGGTAGAATCTTGAATTTTTTAAAAAAGCTAAAAATAAGCTATTTTCTTCACTTTCAAGAAGAGAAGTACAAATCAATATGCATTTTTTACATCAAGGTAAGGGAAAATAAATAAAATTTCATGAAAAATATTCATCATAAGTTTCATGGAATTTAGATTAATGAAATGGCCAAAACCATTTCATATAGGCACTCCTCTTAGTTTGCACATAGTGACCTACTTGCAGGTTTGATGATGGTACAATCAACTGGAGAAAGGTAAAATTTTGAATTTTTAGATGTGAAATTTAAAATAAGATATATTACTCATGTATTATATTGTTTTTTAATTGTATATTCCATGCTTATGTACCAACAAGTTTAATATAGGCTAATTTCTATAGCATTACAACTAGAAAGGCAATAGGTTTTTCTCAATTTCTCCTCCCCTGGGAAGGGTTTCATGAAATTTAAAGTTGTTACAGAATATTGGGGACTTAAAATATCTCTCCATGTCATAATTTATATATTATTCATACATTTAATGGTCTATTAGATTAAGTAAAAATATCCAGTCAAATATGCAAATTAACATGCTTTGAAGAAGAGCGTAGGGTTGGAGAGAGAGAAAAGATTTTTTAAAGATTCCATTTTTGGATATTTTTCATCATTTATTATATGTTTTATTTTTTTAAATCATGTTTCCAAAATAAAATTGACAAAAATATCCATTGTTTGGCAAATCTTGGTGCTTTTAAGCTTCCAAAAGGGCTTAGTTTAGCATAGTTTAAGGAAATTTTGCATTTTAAAGATTTTTAATAGAAAACCAGGTTTAAATGGACCATTTAACTAATTTAATATTAATTATATATACAAAAAATCCATTAACCATGAAATAATCTCCAACAATATGTAAAAATACATTCAAGTATGCACAGATTCCATGCAAAAGGGGGCATTTTTTGAAGAAACTTGAGGTTTTTGGCATCTACAAGTGGATTTTTGGCTCCAAATTTAGTTGTATCATCATAATGATTTTATTACTAATACATAAAAAAATCAAGGTTATTTTAAAATTGGGGGTTATTTCTATTTTTACACAAACCTAAGCCTCTTAAAACATAGTCAAGAAGAAAGCAAGCTTGATCAAGAAGAGGCCTCCAAGAGCAAGATTCAAGATTTTGGTTGTTTATAAAATTTTTGTATTTTTTATGGTATATAATGGTGTTTTAAAAGATTTAAAAATCAATAAATAACCATCTATTTCTATTTTGAAGATTTGAAGAAGCTTTTAAGTGATATAAGTTGGTTTAATAGGCCATCTTATGAATCAAATAAATGAAGGTTGGAGTTAGATTATCTATCTTGGGGTTGAAATGGATTTTACCACATGAAATATATGTTTTTAATGTGTAAATACCATTATTAACTCAATCCACAATTTCCACTTCATGCAAGTTGAGTTCAAGTGGAATTTGACTAGTCTTTGAGTCCACATCTCTTTGGTTGACTAGTTTGACTAGTTTCATGCATCTCCCATACTTTTCATGGAAGATAAGGACATTAAATAACATAAAATAAAGTTAAATATAGAGTTATATACACATTTATGTTATTATTTTTATGAAATTAAATTTGACAATTTAACATGGGCCCACCACCTCCAATTCTATGCCAAAAGTAAAGGTCATGCAAATTTTTGAAGACTTGAAGAATTGAAGACTTTGTTTAATTTTATAAAATGAATTTATTATTTAAAAATGGAATGGATTTTCATGAATTATGACTTTATTTTAAATCAACATGGTCCAACCACTTTCCTAATTCTAAAAAGAGGATTTCTTGTAAGATAAAGAAGGAATGAGATATTTAAAGAATATTATATTTAATTTGAACTCAAAAATTGACTAGATTTCACATCCAGTTAATCTCCTCTTCTTTTTTCAACTCCAATCTTGGATATTTATTTTATTTTCTATATATGTAGTCTTTTTATCAATATTTTTTGGGATATCCCTCTTTTGATAAGACTAGACTCTGCCAAAATTTGAGTTTTGTCACTTTTCTAGAGAAATAAAAAATTGTTTCATATTTCCATTACTTTGGTATAGTGTGTTAATATCAGTTTGATTTGCATATGTGGTTGAAATATCTCCCTTTTCAAGTATTTATGTCACCTAGCTATTGGTATGATATTATGTAGGTCACATTTAGTATTTAATGTCATTTGTCTAAGCTGATAGTGGATTAACATTGGCTTGTTAATACCTTGAATTAAGCCTATTTCACCATTTCCCTCAAGCTTATATTAACTGATAAAACCTCTTCATGAAATATTTATGCATAGGATTCTATTGGAGTTATAGATTCAATCTTTTCTTGTGTAATCAATTTCTTAAAATCTTAATTTGAGTAGATAAACTAGCAATACAGGTGTATCACCAATAGTAGAGTAGGATTCCCCTTTTATTTTCATTCTCTCCCTTTTCATCCCAACATTTAATAGTTTAGTAATCAATGTAAAGTGATACATTAAAGGAGCTATCCTCACCAAAATCTAAAGGTCTTATTTGAGTTCAGGTTTCCCACATCTTAGATCATTCTAATGTTAGTCTAGGTATGAAGGTTTTGGAGTTAAATCTACCAAGCCTTCAAACAAGGTGTTATCTAGATCGCTAATACTACTCTAAGATTATAGGTGCACCTGTCTTGGAGTCTACCAAGCCTATTCTTATGTGCATAAGTTTTGATTCCATATCAATAACCTTTTTCACTAATTTTTCATGTAAACCCTAGACCTCCATGTTGTTAGGGCATTATATTAGAATAATTATCAATGTGTGTGTTATTTGGGTAGGTTGGACATCCTCAACACTCCAATGTGATGAGATTTTCCTACATACTAATAGTTCTAGGAGGGATTAGGCTCAATGTAGTTCTCCCCACCTAAGTGCTAGTGAAAGTGCAAGTGAAACTAGTATGAATGCTAGTTTGAGTATTTTAAGTGATGGTGGAGACTGGAAATCTATGTATTCTAATCTTGGGATGACTATATATATAAGTAATGTAGAATAGGGATTTGTAACCTTGTTTGTGCATAACTTTTTTTTAGATATTTTGTGTTATTTGCTTCTAATTTCCATTTAGTGAATATTGTTCTAAAAATCATGTATATGTATTATTCTAATGTTTGTATGAGTCTTAAAATAGGTCTAGGCCAACCCTAGGTGGTATATGATTCAAAAATATATCCATTGGTGATAAAATTAAATAAAATGACAATAGTTCCCAAACTAGGAAACTAGTGCCATTGGTTCTACTATCCAAGTTATGGTGCTAGTGTCTAGGTAGTAGAACCTAAGGCACTATGGTTCATGATGCTCAAGTGAGGGCTTAGGATTGATTTGGGTATGTTTATGGATTGATGTGTTCCCCATTAAGGATATATATGTGTCTAAATAGGCCTTAAGATATGTCTAGGAATAAGCTATGGATAGGTGGTCTCAATTAAAACTCTTAGCACTCAAGTGTCATTTTAGATGACTACAGTTTATCATGAGATTTTATTAGGTAGTAGTATAAAATTTACATAATTTTAAAAAATTTCACCAAAAATAAGGCATTTATATGGTATATACTTTCATTTTATGCAAGTTGTAATTATATTTTTTTACCAGGTTATGATAATAAGGGTATCTACATAATGCATGTCTACATAAATGTAGAATTATTACTCATAATTTAGACTTTTTGCTTAGATTGTATTACTCAACATACTCAATTATTAAATCGAGGTTAGGTTTCTTAGAATATGGTATCATGTCCCAATTTTTTCACCATATTATGTAGAAGGAATGTAAAATCATTCCATTCTCTATGTTGTTTACACCAGAATCAATTAAGAATTATAATTACACTAGTTTTTCACTAAAATGAATCTTATAGCCATCTTTAGAAGTTTGATTTAAAAACATTTCACTAATACCTAGTATATTGAGTTTAGTGGGGATAATGTGAAATAAGTGTTTTAATTCTAGGCATATCTCTACCCAAAAATGTTGGGGGCAAGTATATATTTTTCCTCATACCACCATTGTTTACTCAGATTCAACACATGGAATCCACATCATGAGTGCATCTTCACAAGCATAACTCAAAGTTTATATCAATTATATATCCAAGAAGAGAATAATAGTAGAGTCCATATTCTCCATGCATGGGTTTATCACATGTATCTAATTGCATATCCATTTGGAAGCAATCACATGATACACAAGTAAGTATAGGTATTGATTTCCTCCTTTTACACTAGTATTTTCATTTTGTTTCATTACTAGAATAACGGGGGGAGGGGAGGTCCCATTTTCTTGTGATAGGTTTTAGAATAATTATCTATTATCCCTTTGACATATGTGTCATTGTGACACATTGGTTGTGGTATATATTCTTACATTTGTGTGAATATTTAGTCTTGATATGCAAATCAAGAAACTAGATATTTGATTTTATGGATAAATTAGTAAAAAATATTATTAATGCTATAGTTAATTTGTCAAAATAAATATTTATTATAATCTTAAATTGTTTAATTATATTAGATAATTATTAAAATTATGATATTTAACATATTAATTATGCTAATTAAATATGTGTATAAATCCTAATTAAACATTAGGATGAACCTATACTTTAAAAGACTTATCTAGTATTTATTAGGTGGAGTTGATTATTAATTAGAAATGCATGAAATATTTCAATGAATTTACTTAATAATTGTAAATTGAGTTACCTTATTATTAACTTGGGAAATCAAGGGAGATAAATTGGAAATTTATTTGATAACTATTTGTGGGACTCACAGTTAATTATTTGGAATAAAGCTTGCAGTTTTGGTTTCAAGTGGCATGCAAAGGATGAAAAATAAGGAAAAAAGGTATTAAGGAGAGAAAAAGAGATAAGTATGGGGAGACATGAGAATATACTAAAGATATATGAAAAAGGGAAGCATAAGTTGGAAGAAAAATGGGAAAAGCATACTAGGTGGGTATTGTTATTACTTTAAAAGTGTATGTTATATTGAAATAATTTTGGATAATAGAATGTTTAGTTATGAGAATATAATTTTAATAAAATTATTTTAATTTCTCCTTTCCTATTTGTTATCATTTCCTTAACTCAACCAATGATATTTCCTTCTTCATTGCCTTTCTGTAATGCTTGCTATCACTAAGTTTGGGGTTTAAAAACCTCCCAAAGTTGCCCTTTCATTTAATACTTTGTTCAATATTATTAACATTAAAAACATATCAAGTTTTATTATTTTTTCTTCTTTAACTCAGCCTAGTAATACAACCCCATTATTTCATTTTAGCTATTTCAATTTAAACATAATCTGTACTCTATTTACCTTAGATTTACATTTTTTAATTTGTGGACTCTAAGCTCTTATTACTTCTCAAAGAATGGCCCCGATGATTGAGTCATTCAATTGAATCTAATATTTAGCCTTGAGCCATTTTTAGGGATGTTGATGTTGGATCCCAACTCACTAGTTAGACTCAAATACATGTATTTTGGATTTATTTATTTATTTTTATTTTGGAGTTGTTCTCCATAACTATTTAACTAGCCACTACATGCCAATTCATTTTGGATTTTGCTGATGGATTCTAGAGTGGACCTTCGAATGCCTATCAGATTTGCCTTTTCCATCCCATTTACATTATAAAAACCATATCAAATTATGTTCTTTTCATTTTTCATTAACTCTGCCCAAGATGAGCACTTTCACCATCTTTTTATCTCAGCTTTTTCAATTGAATTGGACCATAATTTTGTGTGATATATTTTGTTTTAATTTCATTTGAATCTTAAGTAAAATTTTGTTGTAATGTTTTATTTTCTCAAACTTAGCCAAAGAGCAGAAATGCCACCACTCTTTCCCTTACCCCAGCCCAAGAGGATGTTGTCACCACTCTCTTTTACCTCTGCTATTTCAAC
Source organism: Torreya grandis (assembly GCA_037957365.1). Taxonomy (NCBI): domain Eukaryota; kingdom Viridiplantae; phylum Streptophyta; class Pinopsida; order Cupressales; family Taxaceae; genus Torreya; species Torreya grandis. The sequence continues at coordinate 257,917 of JARHVA010006691.1, read as the reverse complement.
TTATGAGAATCATGATCCATTCTAGCCAAGGACTTAAATGAACTTAAATTCCCCCCCATCTTTGCATTTTCAATAGATAATTAGATTCATTTATCTTAATGTCTGGGTAATACTTACATATATAATGTATACAAGATGTGACTGTGGTCCATTTGGGCATAGATCATTCTATAAGTTTAATAATTTCTACCATAAAAATCAAATTTATTTACTTCCATTACAAATTTCTATGATTGGTCGATGCATACCTATTTTGTATTATGAGAATTGACAAGAAGGGAAGTGGGGAAACCCTATTTGGTTGGTTTAATGGTTTATTTTATGTATTATTATAAATTATATAAAAATAGTTAATTAAAGAAAAAAGAAATTATATTCTTTTATATTTAATAATATTATTGATTATAATATTTGAATATAAATCTTAAATAAAATTATAAGTATAAATATATATATATCAATGTGATTAGATAATAGGAGATAATATAATAAAAGATTAAATATTATAATATATTGATCTCCAAATAATCAAAATTAGTTAATGGTTTAGTAAAATCCTAAACCATAATCTTCCTATATGATTATAAGAAGATTCCTTATTTTAAAACATATCATAATATGCAATTTTTTGACATGAATATAAATTAAATGCCTTGGAAGCATACAAGTTGATTGTCGGCATTATTTTAAACCCCGTAAGTAAATTGTCTAGAGGCAGGGGAAATTATATTATTTATTAATATTTATTTGCAATGAAACTATTATAAATATTATGAGGAAACTATCAAAAATATTATAAAATGTTTGAAAGTGATTTAATTATGGCAATACATATTTTTGTGTTAACTTAAAATTATGAAAAATGGATAATTAGTGCCTTTCATTGATTTAGTTAGTTTTAGGGGAAACTAAGCTTAACCATTATGAAAAATGTGTGATAATTATTTATTTCTTAAATTTACTTCTTCTATACAATAATTAAATTATTCTTGAATTATATATTATAGATAAGTTTATATAGACTTTTGTTGTCATATTTGGTTGGCATGGGTTTGTCAATGTATGCTTATTACATCAAATATTACATGTATATGTTAATGATAATTATATTAGTCTACCCATTTGGTAATCCTATGCTTTGGATTATATATCTATTATGTTTATTATGGATCCCACATTGATGATACTACCCAAAAAGTTAGATAGTTCTCAATCTTGGATAACATCACCAATGATGGGTATGGGTAACCCGATCAAGTGATGAATTATGAATTTGAATAATCTAGATGATCATATGTTACTTTAAAAACTTTGGTCAGAGTAATGTTAGATTAAAATTATCAATTCATATGTATGAATTACATGTTGTGTGATATCATAATAAAAATAGATATTTCTTTATGATACACATCATGTAGTAGAATATTATAGCACATGGGGGAACTAACATGTCTCATTTTGGATTTCTACATCATTCTATCTACCTATCTATGAAAGGATGGTCATTCCCTGATAAGGGATTATGTGAGGGATTGTTGGTATGTGGTTTGAGTGGTAAAGAGCTTAGATGATACTCTCCTTCCCCCACTATAGTACATTCTTGGAGATAACACTTGAAGTTATTAGAGATAGATGAGTTGGTGAAACTCAAGCTTCAAAGAGTTAGATATATTTATATTGTATATAAGGTTAATTACCTATTGAATTTGTAAATGTAATGTTATTTTACATAAATAACCATTATTGTATTATGAGACCAGCCATAGCTATATTATTATACATGTATGTCTAATATGCATTTAAACATGGTAACTTATACTTTTTATGACTGAGGCAGACTTGATTATATGCTAGAGACTATGATAAGTTTTACAAGTACATTTATTTATATATGTACAACTATCTCTATGTGTATATATTATGTGATAATGTACGTCTTTGACATCCTAGCTTATGTGAGTTTTGATGCAAGTTATATTGTTTAGAGGTATGTTGAGTCTTCTCACTATAGTTAAGGAACATGGTTATCCTTACTTATTTATTCAATTTTCTAGTAAACATATATACCTTTAGTAGTTTTGGTATAACTACATCTATTCTTAATTCTGTATAAGTAGATGACATCAAAGATATATATGGCAGCTCAGGGAGTGAGTGCAGGTATAGGAAACTAACCTTGATAGGTATTCCTTAGTATGACATCTACTATAAATTCTAGTGAAATTGAATAGCCTTTTTGTAGCTCAGTTATGTTATGCAAACTTATTGGTAGGATCAAGACATCTTGTAAGGATGAAAACTTGTATGCAATATTTTTCATAAAAAATTTAATTGTGAAAGTGACTAGACATATATAGAATAACACAGTGCATTATGAGGTGTATCTAGATTTTATGTTATCTTTGTATTTTTATTAAAGGTATACTTAGATAGTATACTTCTAACTTGCTTTATTGTTATGGTTGGGTGTAAGATTGTTGTTGGTGTTGAGTCAGATACTCAAACATAAAGACCTATGGTAGTATGGGATGTCATATAATTTTACAGTATGAAAGTACCTAGATGGTACATATTGTATACATTATATCTTGACCCATACCTAAATAAATATATATGTTATGGTTATTAATGTTTAAGTAGAGTTATCATGAACTATGATAGTATAGGATATCATAGGATACTTCAACTTAGATGTATATACTTGGGTGGTACATACTGTAGCTATATGTTTGGACTCTCATCTAAATTGATTATTCTAATAATTTTGGTGGTTTTTACTTGATAAATATATTCATATCAATTAGCAATACAACATGTATGCATGCATACAATCTTGCAAGTATAAATGAATGATAGGTTTGACTATTATATACTATATGTATCACTTTAATTTGTATTCTTAACTGTGTCTAGCATG